>VZTX01011199.1:0-59617 GCA_013400915.1 Pardalotus punctatus
GTGCAGAGATGGGAACAGTGATGCGGGCAGAGATGGGGCAGCGACGGGGTGCAAGATGGGGTCAGTGGTGGCTGATGCACTGCTGGGCTACAAAGAAATGGAGGGATGTGAGAAATAAGGAGGGATTTGATACAGATTATTTGTGCCCAAAAGAGAGGGAGTTGTGAAATCTTCCTGGGGTCATAGGGCGGTGCTGTGGTTAAATTTGGACGGGTGGAACTAAAAGAGGAGGGAGGGTTTCTGGGAAGAGCAGGAGCCTGCTGCAGGTGACAAAATATGGATGAGCCATCCAAGGCAGAGAGGGAGGAGAGGAGTGTGTGGACTTTCCTGAACAGAGGGGTGAGGACAGGGGGAAAAGAAGCGTGTCCCCAGCTCAGCAGTGGAGGCTGCACAGCGAAGATCCAGCTGCAGCCAGCTGCTGCCCTGCCCAGCCCCAGCCTGGCTCAGCTAAGCTCAGCTGGGCTCAGCCCCACAGCCCCTGGCTCTTGCCTTGAGCTGAGTGTGGGAGGCTTTAGCAGAGACACCAGAAAGTTTCTGCACCTTTGGTTATCTCAGATAGAAAATGTCAAGTATGAGACAGCAGTGCAGAGGCAGCAGGAGCACAGCAGGGAGATGCAAAGGAGGCAGAAGGGCAGCAGGGAGGTTTTAGTCTGGTCTCAGCCTTCTGCCACAGCACAGGCATGAAGTGTGATACCGGGGGCACCCATGAGGAGCATGACCAGGCTGCATCTGGTGGCCTTAAACCCCTACAGCAACTGGCTTTTGACCAGACCAAGGAGAATTAAATATTTGTATAAAAAGGAACATTTCCTATTTTCTACCATAAAGGTGACCAGTACCTTCAGAGCCCAGAAATGAGCCAGGGGTTATGAATCCCTCAGTACTGAGCTGCTGACTGTGGCTCTCTGCTTCTCCCTGATGTCTTTACTCCCTGCTTGCTCTCCCCTTCAGCCCCAGAGTGGATTTTGGGCGCTGGGACCAGGACTGCTCACAGACATCCCATCTCACCTCACCTGCCAGAGCCTGGCATTGCACAGGGCAGCAACAACGATGCTCCAGCAAGCACCCTGGCAAGGAGAGCTCAAGGATGGCATTTTGGCAACCTGTGGCAGCCCCTGGAGAAATGCCAGGACAGGCAGGAGATGCTGAAACATGGAGGGGAGAGCTCAGGGGAGTGCAGGAGCAGAGGAGCAGTGCCAGGGCAGCAGGCAGCCCTGGGGCAGGCAGCTGGAGCATGGAAGGGAAGAGGCATTTTGGGATAAAAATAAGCCTGGCGTGCACAGAAGCTGACCTGACACATCTCTCGGGGGAAATATCAATCCTGTATTTGCTGACCCCAGGGGTGCAACTGAGACTTGTGTCAGTGCCCCTCCATGCTGCATGTGGGATACAGGAGAGAAACATCAGGGAGGTGGATGGGGTAAACCAGTAGGAATTGGTCGATTTCAAAGCCCATTGTATTAAAATTTGTTTATATCTTGGTTCTTTATTAAATATAAGCAGTTTTCTTCTTGTATACATTTCTACATCTTCAGTGCAATCTGCTTTGCATCAGGCATAGATATATTGGTATAGTATCTGAAATGTTAGCTCTCAGGGAATATAAATTGCATACTGATATTAAATCTGCTTTCAAAAATAGTTACAGGACAATAAATTTGAAGGACTTGAAGATTTTTAATCACCTCTACTTAGTTATTCAGGGCTGGGCCAAAAAAGCAATAATTTCAACAAAAGAACTGAAAGAGACACAACAGAAAATTCTTATGCACAATAATTGCTTTCTCTACAAATATTTACACTGAGGCTAAGAAAATATTTTGGAATTTTACAAATCTCTTCTCTCTTAATTTTTCCAGCACTTTAAATATTGATCCAAAAGAAATCTTATTGAGGCTGGTGGGTTTTTTTTCCTTTTTCTTTTCATTTTTTATCCATTTCAAGAAATCCTAAATAATGGATCTGTGGGGGAGGTCGCCACCAGGGATTAGGCAAGGACAGCTCATGGTACTTTGCTGGACCCCAGCCACTGGCAGCAGCTCCCTCTATTGCTTTTGCCAGTATTGCAATTTTATAAAACCCAGAGATACTTTGGCTGTTGAGGGATGGTGGAAACTGCTCTCCTGATGTTATTTTTGTTTCTGCCCATTAAAGTTCAGAAAAATGAAATTCAGGGGAATGCAGGTGGGTTGGAGAGATGCAAAGGGCTGAGGAGGGGGGTCTGTGCTAGGGCAGGGAGGGAGTGACAGAGAGAGGAAGGATGCTCACATGAGGTGTCGAGCCTGCAAGAGAAATGGGGCAAAATAATGCACAAGCCACAAAATCAAGAATGGGAAAGAGGCAGGGTCTGACAAGGTTGGTTTTGTGGCTGCAGGAAAAGGCTGGGGCAGACTTTTTAAATAACCTCCTGCCAGTTGCCTTAGGCCCCGCAAAGATTTAATGTATTATTGAACTTAAGTCACTTAATAGCCATGTAGGACTCAATGGAGCTATTCATGTGAGTAAAGCATTGGTCTTAGCAGATCTGCTTCCTAATCTGGCGGCAGGGAGAGCACTACCTCGGGAGAGGGCTGCAGCAGCAATTAATGCCGGGGCAAGGCTGGGCCCTGGCACCAGGCACGTACATCCATCAGCGCCCATTAACCGAGTACCCCGGGTACCCCAGCATCCTGACCAGTCAGCCCTCAGCTGTGACCCAAAATGTTCTTATCTTGGACAGTAAATTATCTCTGTTTTCTTCCTGAAATTAAAAAAAAAGTACTTTAAGTATGCGGTACGGGTAAGGAACAGAAATGTAAAATATAGCTGCACACTGTCATAAATGCTGACAATGTCACTGTTCAACTCTCTAAATTTAAAATTATGCAAAAGGAGTTGGGAAAGGTTGTAGAGAAGGTAAAAAGATCATTCTGAAATTCAAAGTGTCCATTATTCTTTTTTCAAGAAGGTATAGCCCCTAATAAAATACAAGTGAGGCAGACAAAAATAATCTGCAAACACAGATCCCAGGTTCCCATTTATGGTAACTGGTTTTATTGAAAGTCAATTAATAAAAAGCTTTGGTTTAAATTAAATTAAGCATCAGTCCATATCTATTTCCCAACAAGATGAAGTCCTTGAAAATTACCAAACATAGCTGCACACAAATTGCCTTTTCCCAAAGAGAGCTTCAGCATCTCAAAATATGTCCTGGATGAGAGCAGTCACATCCAGACTGGGCCCATCTAATTGGTACCCTGGAGAGTTTTTACTCTTGGCATTTGAGAAATAATGAGAATCAAAACCATTAGTAGGCAGGGAAAAAGGGTGATATAAATGCTAGCCTGTTTTTTTTCTGTCATCTTCATATTATGTTATCTCTGGGCAAGAATCCCCACTAATTTTCCTTCCGAAGTTCAGTAACTCTTTTAAATCGCTGTGTGACAAATGCAGCTTTTCATTGAACAAAATTTATAAAAATTGCTCAGGCAGATAACTAGTGGAGATAATAAAAGAAGGAGTGGGAGACACTCTGTTTCTGATAGATCCCATGCTTTTTACTAGAATAGGTCACACAGACATCACCCTAAAATGAGGGGTGAAAAATGTGATTTTTCTGATTTTTTTTAAGCATATTACACCCTATCTTCATAAAAAGAAAAAAAAATCAAACGCACATGTGAATTTCTTCAGCCTTGGAAATGGGTGGCTGCTTAGTGTCATGCTGGAAAGCAATCTGGAAGTCAGAATTGTACTACTGTGGTTATCATCAAAACTAATCAAATGCCAGTATCCAAAAGTGTGAAACCCTTTCAGCAGGCAAATCAAAAAATGCACCATTTCTCAGAACCAACACAGACCAAACAAGAAATTACAAACACATGTCCAGAAGCAGCTCCAGCTCCATGTATCTCGGCAAGGGAAAGTTCCTGAGGTGTGGGACCCCATCTTTCCCTTCTCTTGGAATTACCCAGTCCTTCTGAAACCACTGAGTGGGTCCTGCTAGTCCCAACAGGAACAAAACAACATCAAGGAAAGATCTTGGACAGAAGCAGCATCCCTGCTGACCAGAGGGCTCAAGCTGCTGCCCCATTTTTTATTCTACTTAGAGATTACTTCAGATTTTCAGAAGGATTTTAGGGTTCGGCATTTTTCTGCAAGCATGTCTTTTAACTGACACTGATTTAAAAATTTCTCCTGGACCTAGAAAGATGTAGGGCTGACAATAGTAGGAAAATATTGCCTGGTTGTGATTTTTCTGAGGGGGGAATACACTGCATTGCCTTACTTGGGTAGTTTTCATTGATATGAAGCTTTATATCCCATTCTGAGAACAGGGAAAATATGTACATAAACCAAGGGATTAAAAATTTCTAGGATTTATCCTCAAATTTCCTTAAAAATTAATTAATTCTCAGTGATGCTCCTAGCCCTGTATTCCTCACCATCACCATACAAGAGAACAACCTTATGTGTGTTTTCTGCCTGGGTAGTGAATAACTTCAGCAAGACAACTAAAAAAAAAAATCTCAAATTACTGCAGCTTCACTGCACACTATGAGGTCGTGAACATAACCCACTAAGACCCCACCCTTTACCAGTCTCATACAGAATACTTTAACGAGTTTTCAAACCTATGACTGAAAAGCACTGAGTGACCCAGACCCAGGATGAGCTGAGCGAGGGGAATCCTCTCTGCCAAACCCATCTTTCTCTCTGCAAGCAGGCTGTGCTTTTATTTTGATCCTTAAAGACCAGCTCAGGAGAAGATCCTGGATGTTTGGCACTATCATTTGCAAACCACTGAGAGATGCAGAGAGCAAATGAATAGACCTGCAGAAAGTGATGGAGCCAGAGGAAACTCTGTGGCAGACCTGGGTGCCTTTGAGGAAATCAGACTCTGAAATGTTGTGGAGGAAAACACCATCACCACCCATCCATCACCTGCCTACAGCCATTCCTAAGGCCAGGCCAACAGCAGCTGTGGGCATGTAGGTGCTGAGGTTTAAAGAAATTTCCCTGGGATGAGCAACAGCCAGGATGGCACCGAGTTTGGGATGCAAATGGGAGAACTGGCACTGCTGATCTACGAGGGAGAGGACACGGTCCAGGGTGCAGACAGCACCGCAGAGCCCAGCGCAGCGGGGCAGGCGCAGTGTCACATGAAACAGCCACATCTGCTTGCATTTCATCACTGAAATGGTAAGGTTTGACTTCAGCTTGACCTTGCAATTCACAAGCTCCAGGGAAAGAAAAAAAAAAGAAAAAAAGAAAAAAAGGGAAGAAGAAAAACGTAACAGAAAGCAGCTAAAAAGCAAGCAGCAACTAAAACAAGCTGTAACCTCATGGTACAGGATGAATTAAAACCAAATGA
Source organism: Pardalotus punctatus (assembly GCA_013400915.1). Lineage (NCBI taxonomy): Eukaryota > Metazoa > Chordata > Aves > Passeriformes > Pardalotidae > Pardalotus > Pardalotus punctatus. The sequence goes on from VZTX01011199.1 coordinate 5,354, forward strand.
GCTACTTTGCAATATAAGCAGCATCTGGTGGGATTTTGCTGAGGATGCTGCAATATTTGAACTCTTTCTCTCCATAATACAAAATCCCCAAATCAGTCTGTTTATACCAATGTTGCCTGAACATTTCAGGATTCATACCTGGAAGCCTTTTGAGAGGAAAACAACATTTAAAATCCCCTCTCTTGGCAAGATGTGTCTTTTCAAAAGCAAGATTGAGACATACTTGATTTTCCAAACCTCCCCCCAGGAAACAGTTGTCTAATTCTAATTAACAGTTACTCCCCAGGACCCGTGACTCAGATTCTCGCTGGAACATACACTGGGTTTGTTCCAGGGGATCTGGCCCACTGGGTGCCTCACATGACTCGGACAAGCAGCTCCTAGGACAGTATTTAATCAATGTTTAATCACTGCTGGTGATGCTGGTCCCCAGGCTGTGCTGCAGGCCCCTGTCCTTCTCTGGGGTTGTCCCAGCTTGTCCTGCTGCCCCCCAGTTTTGGGACATGGTGCAACCAAGAGTTCTGCAGACATCAGGCTGCCCTGAGGGGTTTGGGTTTACCAAATGCACCATGACCAGTAACACATTCACCAGCCCCCAGATTGTTCAAGTCTTTTTTCAAGCTCATCGCTATTTAGACAAGAGATCATAAAGTGTCATCAAGTGTGTCAGTGGAGGTGAAAGAGGAGAAGCTGTTGGCTTTGCTCTAGTCCCAGTGATAAATGCATTTCTACAGTTTGGCCCCAGAAAATGCATTGGATATTCAAAACTTGTACCAAAAAATGAGGCAATGTTTTTACTTCTGTCAGAAAAAGTTCGTCAGCTGGGGAGCAACAACTGGCTGTGTGTATTTACAATACCAGAACAAAATGTGGTGTCTGATGGTAGCTCTCCCCTGTTTTCCACAGTGTTCTGAGGAAACAGGCAGGATAATACCTGCTATGGAAAATCTATTAATGACTTCAAACTATCCAGTCCTTTTCTAAAGGCAGAGTCAGTGCTACAGATATGCTTTTAGGATCTTCTTCTCCACATCCCTACATAAATCCTGCAATCGCACAGTTCAGTCTCTTCATAAGCCATGTGCCAACAAAATGGCCCCAAAAGCCACTCTTAGTTTGGCCCAAGGCAGCAACACCAGACCACCAGACCTTCCTCCTTATATTTATGAGCAGAGAGGATTCCCCTTGCTCATAAATGTGCCAGTATTTATCATCTGTGTGAGCTCCTGGCCCTGAGAAGGGTCATGAGAAAATTCCACAATATTTCAGCAAGAGCAGGATGCCACCTACTGCTCTTGATCTTCACTGGGGTACTCCTACATTAAAAGACAGGATAAGGAATCACTTTTTCACAGCACTGAGAAGAGGAGCCCAAGGCTAGCTGTGAGGACACAGGGAGCAGGAGCCGGGCAGAAGTTCAGACCAAGGGGAAATACCAAATCATTGCCGCACAGCCTTTCACGTGGTGATCCCAGCGCTCCTTTTCTTCTCTACGCAAATATTTGTATGACCCTTTAGAGACGTTTTCTTTGGGTGATCTGACTTTTATTAGAGATGCCAAAGCCCACAGTGGCCTCTCACCACAGGTCACTGGTTAGAGGCGCATGGCAGGCGCGATGCTCCAGCACAGCAACCAGATCAACCCAAGCTGTGACCTCAGTCCAGACACAATTAATTCTCTCCCCTCTTGCCCTGACTTGCACTACCTGAACTTTTGTTCATTCAGCCAATGATCTGTGTCATCCTTTACGCAAACAAGCATAAATTGACTAATTAATCTCTGGGGTAACCCCCCTGATTGCAGTGGCTGCAGTCAAAGTGGAACAGATTTTTAATCTACTCTGTTCCTGTAGCGCAGCCTTTGCCTTGTCCACTAGTCAACGTAGACCTCTAATTACATGGATTTGACTCTTAATCTTTTCTGGTCTCAGGAGATTCCAGTCGCTGAAAATTATGGATTTCAGTTGGAAACTGATGAGGGTCTGTACAACATCACCAAAGCGCCTTGCTGGAAAGCCGGGGATGTTTTGGACCTGTGCACCAAATCCAGTGCTGGGGACTGAGTGGCTCAGGGTTAACCAGTGTGCCACTGGGAAGCCTGAACTCCTGCACTTTGGCTCTCATTCCCAGCCTTCAACCACAGCAAAACTTGCTTGTGCAAAATGCTACATTTGAACCTTTCTGCATCATTTCAAATTTGAAACCAAAGCACTCATCGAGGACAGGACAGAGTCTTTCTACAGCACAAAAGCAAACAGGTGAGAATGGGCAGAGTCACTCTGTGTTTAAGTGGCTTCACATGAAAATTCATACTTTTCAAATCACAGTCAGAACCTTCTCTGACACAAGCTTTACTGTTTTTCCCACCTTCTATCCCATAATTTTCTTCTCAGCTTTGTGCAGCTGAAGGTTTTGTGAGACTTATTGTCAAAGACCAAACAATAGATCTGAGCCTTGGCCAGGAATCCAAAGGTTTCCTTTTTTTTTCAAAATTAAAAAGATGAGTTGCAGTTGACAGCTGTCCATAAAAACTGTAACATACAAATCGTATAATATAAACTAAAGAGAGACAAAAAGTACCACAGAAGAAAAAGAAAAATGAGCTTGTTAGAACAGTCTGTATTACAGCTCTTTCCCTTGACAGTTTTCTGTACCCTAATACGCTCAACAAATTGGCAACCTGTCCTTATGTATTTGCATCAGGATTCCCTTAAGGGAAATGTCTATATTATTCTGTTTTGGATAAAGGAAGCAGTTTGATATGACAGGTAGGTCAAGTGTTTCTTTAATAAAGCATATGGGTAGGAAGAAAGAAATAGGCTATTGTCAATGACTTGACAAATAGGTAGATATGCCCCCCTTGGGTACAGCCATGGAAAGCTACTAGATAAATAGCCCTTGTTATTTTGATTTAACCACTTGGTTGCTGAATACATCTTTTTCCAGAGAACAGCGTCCTCAATAAAGGTCATACCAGAGATTGTTTTATAGCCTGTAGTGAGGCATTAATTCAGTTTGGATTTTAGTTACAGAGAGCAAGCCCAGAAAAAAGTCAGAAATTAGTCAGAAATTAATTTCTGTATGATCTGAATGTGTGTTATATGTGGTACAGGTGGACATTCAGTGTCACTTCAGCAAAGTTTTTCCAGCTCAGTTCAGCATCTTCCCTAGTGGCCCCCATGGTGCTGCCACCCTTTTCCACTCAAAGGGGCCATGAACACGAACTTGTGCCTGTGTGGGCAAGGAGCTGGATTTGCCCCTAACCTCAGACATTTGCACCCTTTACACCCACACAAACAGGCTGAAAATCCCCATGCTGCTGATTCGATGACTTCTGTCCAAACACAGCCATCAGGGCTTACTTGGGACACTTCTGAAAGAAAACCAGCCCCAGAACAGAAAATTACTCCAGTTCTTAAAGGTGCTGGGATTTGGCAAAGAAAGCCACTTCTGAAGGCTGAGGAAAAATTTTTCCCAAGGTGAACCTGTAATCCTTCAAGAGCCATCTCTAGTGAAGTTACCCTGAATTAGGTAGATATCTATTTAGGGAGGTTTTACAGCAGATAGCACATTCCCAATCACTCCTAAAGGCCCCCTTGGAGTTGTTAGGGTCTGTCCTGCAAACACAAGGGAATGGATACTTTTCAAGTTCTTCACCCCAAGGAAGAAGCTTTCTAAAGCTACAGCTTCATACAAAGCCCCTCCCATCGGTGCAGCTTGGTAGGTAGATTTATATACCAGAATAATTATTTTTGTGCTGAAATTTGGATAAAAATTCAGATCAAGCTATTTAAACACATTGAAATCTAACCAAGCACCACCATAATCAGTCTTCCCATTCTGTTGTTCCCAGCCTGCTGATTTAATGTGTATGCCCTGGTCATGCCAGGTTTTTAAACAGAGCTTAGCAAAACCATCTTGCACTAATTCTGAGTTATCTTCCAACATTATCATATTTTTTTCCAGTATTATCTTTTTTCAGCAGCATCAGCATGTATATTATTAATTAGATTTAGCTAGATAATGTATACTTCTATATTAATATGTAATATGTTCTTGTAATAAACCACATACTATAGACAAGTAATTACTGTATGTTATATTACATTAGATTACATTGTATTATATTATACCTGGACTATTATATTAACAATTAAAAAATACTAAAACTTATCTGGAATTTCTATTATTAGATAAATGCATAGCTAGATAGATTCATTAGAAAAAAATTTAGAGACCTAAAAGATATCACCTTCCTTTTCATTCTTTTATTCTTGCCTTTCTGATACAGTCAATGTGATTTTCCAGCTGCAGAGTCTTCTGCCTGGAAAAAGCTGCTGTTCCCCTAAATCAGTGAAAACTGCTGCTCTCCTTATCTGCCCAAAAACACATTTTGTCCTGCTTATAACTGGGCATTCCTACACTGTTGACCCAAACAAGGAGAGGACGGAGCTTCATATTATCATTTTATTCATCACATAAGTAAAAAGCAGAATTTATGCCTCTGCTTTGGGGAAGTCCTTTTCCCCATACATGGTAGCACACAGAGCTTGGCAACCCCTGATGTGTTTTCCATATTAAGCCATATACAAGGGCAGCAAACAGCGAGGTGTTGACTACACCCGTTGCAAAACTCAGAAGCAGATGAAAAGTCATGGTAGGGCTGGGTGATCACATCTTGCCTTCTGCTCTTTACAGCAGACCAGGAGGGATACCTGACTGGTGTTGAAGCCAACAGAAAAATAATGGCATTACGCAGGGAGGAGCAACACTACACATTTTTGTTGATTATTACATTAGTTGTTGCTAGACTCGAAGAAAAACTCAGGTAAAGGGCAACCACACAAAGGCACATTACAATTTTCAAGAAGGCTTTGCCTTTTAGAGGCCATGGGCTCATTATCCCTGGAAATATTGAAGTCCAGTGAGCTTAGAATAACCTGGTCTTGTGCAAGGTGTCCCTGCTCACAGCAGGGGTTGAAACAGGGTGGTCTTTAAGGTCTCTTCCAACCCAAACCAGTCTGCAATTCCATTATTGTGCTGCAAGGCTTCTAAATGCCTTCTTTGAGATTTTGTGTCATTCTTAATGTCCTTAGCATTGTCCCTTCTTCTATCATGACCACCCATTGCAACAAGGAGCCATGGAAAACACACAGTTTTTTCGAAAAATGAATTTTCAAACAATAAATTTCTGACAGAGGAGAAGTCAATGGTGGAGCAGCTGGTGGGAGAACAACCCCAAACACAACCACCTAAGGCATCCCAAGAGTCTCCCAGGTGTACCCAGGTCTCCCACAACTCATGTACCTCCTTCTTCTAAGCTATGCATGCACGATTCTTCAGAGAAACAAAAGTCAGAAAAAGGAGAGGAGCCTTGTTTTAGTAATCTTTGTGCAGAGCAAAAACTGAGAATTTGGGCTTTTCAGTAATGGTCCCTGGAGGTTGAAAACTATGGGCTGGAGTTTGGGAAGAGTCTGTTCTTTTAAATGATGGAAATATCAAAATAAAAGGAGAATTTCCTACACTCTCTTCCAAGGAAATAATCCGTGTTTCAGTTACATGTTTCTGTTTAAACTTGCAGATGCTTCTGGTGCTATTTAACATATTTTTGCATTTGGTGTTCTTGTTTTATTTTGTTTCCCAAAACTGAGGAGTTTTGTTTCACATCACCTGGAGCAGTTTTGGTTCCCGTCACTTAATTTTCCTCATTCACAAGCACAAAGTTCATGTGTTTGAGTTGCCCAGTCTATAGGGGGGGAAAAAAAAGAAGAAAAAGAAATTATTTTGGAATAACATATTTTCTTTGTTTTTTTCCTTTAATGAAAACACTCCCATTTCATTTGTATTTTGTGAAACTTTACTGATTGCCTTTTCCAAATGTAATTTTCAACCTAAACCAAGTTGACATATTTCTTTAATGTGTTTTTAAAATATGCTTAATGGTGCTGAAAGCTAAGGAAGCTCAAATATAATTCCAAGAGCCTGAGCCCACCAGAAGCCTAATGCAAACATTATTATAAAAACTCCACAATGGTTAGAGGTTTCAGGGAAACCTGGGTGTTTGTTAACAACCTCAGAAATGTTATCTGCATGAAGAAAATGTCTTCTGTTGTTTGGCATCTCCGTGGCCGTTCAATTTTTCTTTTTTCTGCTCCCAGAAAATCTGTTTCCAATGTTTCTGCCACAGAGAATATGGAACAGCAGGAGCAGGAGCAGAAGTTGATGCGAGGGGAGGATTTAGCGATTGTTATTCAGCTCACATCTCTGGCAGGCACACTCCCTCTCCCCAGATTTCTCCCGAGAAATCTGCTGAATAAAGAGTGGCTCCAACACGGAGGGCAGGAGAGAGGAAGAATATTTCTCCTATCCACATGGGACAGGCGCGCGAGTTGTCCAGCAAACACTAATCAGTTGTCCTTACCTTTCCTTAGCACTTAACTTTTGGCGAGTGGAGGAGGATGGTCAGTGTTTGGGCAGACTGGGGAGCAGCAGAGGGTACAGGAGCTCTGGGGCAGCCAGAGTTGAGTGCTTGTGCCCCTCATGCCAGATGCCCTCACCTCCCTGCACTGCTGAGGATTGGCACTTGTAGGGAGTTTTTCACTCAGCCCGATCATCCCCAAAGGACCTGTCCCCAACACACACTGCAAACACCTGTCTGGGCTGGCCCAGGAGGACCAGCGCTTCCCTGGGCTGAGCGTCCAGAGAGCACCGAGAGGCCGGGCTGGAAACAGCAGCAGATTGTTCCAGTCCTTGGTGAAAGATGATCTCTGAATATCTGTGTCCATGGGGTTTTCAGGGGAAGGGCTCCCTTACTCACCCTGGCACCAGCCCCTGCTATTCAGAGGCAAAATGCCAACCAGGACTCTGGTGGTGTCTGGAATTCTGCTCCAGACGAGTACACAGCTCAAGCATTGCCCCGAAACATTTGCCGGGAAGCTTCTGTTGTAACTTCCAAAAGAGGCAAAAGCAGAGTTTTCTCTGGATGTTTTTCCCTTCCCACCTCAGCAGGGCAGGAGCTGCTTCATTTCATCTCCAGTCAAAACCTTTCTGGTCACGCATGGACCCTGGGTTTTCCCACAGTCATATTTCTTTAAAGGATGGGGACACAAAACCCAAACAATCTTCCTGTGGTTGTGCTGTCAGCACAGAATTGACACAGGGCTTCTCTCCCCACCAGCCACAAAGGAAGGATTTCATTCACCACCAGCAGCTCCCTCCTGCATTCTTTGTGACAGGAAGACATGGAAAACCAGCCTGCAGTGCCTCTGCCTGATCCCTGATCAGGGAAACACCTCCTTCCCATGTCACTTGTCACTGCAGATGCTGACTGCCATACGCAGCAATGGCTCGTTTTTGGCTGTGTCACCTCAGCACTCCTTAGGGTGACCCTGAGCAGAAGCCTGTCCATCAGGCTGTCCTGCCCCAGGGGGTTTTCCCAGGGAGGAATGGTGTTAAACTGCTTGTGTTGTCCCTCCATGTGTGACAGCTGTAGAACATCCTTGCCCTGCCATTAATCCTTCCTGTGGATCCCCATTTCCAAAAGAAACGGGTTTTGAGTTGTGACAGGAGCAGCACCTTTCACAGCAAAGCTGATTACAGGATGGGGACCTAATTTTTATTATTTGGAGCATCCTGTGGATGAAAAGCAGAAACAGTGTGTCCCGCACCCATCTGAATCCTCCCTCAGCCTCCCTAGCTGCTTCATGTGCTGGCTTTGAATTCCAGCTTTGAATTCCAGCTTTTCCAGTCATCAAGCAGCATCCAATCTGGCACAAATCCCCAAATTCTGTTATTTGGAATTTCACATCCAGCTGTTACAGGCCAACTTTTTTTTTTTCACTTGTTTTTTTAAAAAGTCAGAACTAACAATTACATAAACCAAACTTTTTTTCCCTTTTGGGATTTTTTTCCCTGCACTTCAGATGGGAAATCATCTTTGTTAGAAAATATATCCTTCTCTTCAAAAGTGTGCTTAGGTACATGAATTCATTCACAAGAATATTCACTGTTACTGAATTAGCAGCAAAAAAGAAAGGAAAGAAAACCTGAACTCAGTGAACCATGATCAAGTAATCCGAGGAAATCAGCATGTTTCTCTCTAGATAGTTCAGAATACCAAATGCTAAGACACAAGAATCCCACTAAATATACCTCTTCTCCTTATCTCTGTACATGTCTAACAGTATTTTCAATTCTCATCATTTAATCATGAGTCATCTGCATTTACTGGTGATTTAGAGCTTAGATCAGTTTTTAACCCAACAATTTGAGCTTTTTTTTTTTTTCTTTAGTGCATATCCAGCCTTCCTGAAAGGCACACAAGTGCAAAATTTCAGCCTTCAGAAAGCGAATAAAAGAACCTGATATGAAACATTTCTCAGCTCTTGTTTAAAGCCAAGCTCATGATTTCTGAAAGCTTGGATTAAGCAATACAGCTACTTGAAAACAAAGAGACTTGAAACAATGTGGAGTGGAGTAAGCAGTGTATTTGGCACACAAGGCCTTGATTTTATTTCTATTCATTCTTTTTTTTCCATTGCTATTTGCCTAAAAAGTTCTTTTAAAAGCATTATTCCAGGTTTCAAAGTTCAGCACTAGGCTCAGCGTCATCCAGTCACTCCTCATCTTTCCACATCTGACTATAAATTCACACTGGGTGGATATTTGGGAGGATGACAATGATGATGATGAGGAGGAGGAGGAGAAGGAGGAGGGGGAGGGGGAGTAGTAGTAGTAGTAGTAGTAGTAGTAGCAGTAGTAGTAGTATTTCTATTAGGAAGAAATTCTTCCCTGTGAGGGTGGTGGGACTCTGGCACAGGCTACCCAGAGGAGTTGTGGATGCCTCATCCCTGGAAGTGTTCAAGGCCAGGTTGGATGGGGCTTGGAGGAGCCTGGGATAGTGGAAGGTGTCTCTGCCTGTGGAAGGGGAGTTGGAACAAGGTGAGTGTTAAGGTCCCTCCCAACACAAACCACTTGATGATATGAAGTTATATGAAATTACATTAAATGAAATGATGCTATATGATATGATACATGACATGACTAAATGGAAGGCAAGGTCCCATGATGAAACACATCTTCAGCTGCTTCCCTCCAGCATGAAGGGGGATAATCCAGCAGCTCCATGGGATGGAGATGCCCCTTGGTGCTCCCTGCAAGAGCCTTTCCCAAAGCTGCAGGAGGCTGTACACTGCAGCCCAGATAGTTATGAAAGCCTGATACATATATTTGCTTTATTCATTTATTATAACACAATAAGAAAGGGAGCAGAGGAATTCAGCCAGCAGCCAACCCAAGCATCGCCCATGAGCGCTGTCAGGGCAAGCCCTGATCATGCCATGAAGGAGCCTGACACAGAGAGCAGCACAGAGAACACACAGCCCTGTTTGGTCATGCCTCGGGGATGGGGCAGATGCTGCCAGCTGCCCTACACAAACCCCATGGAGACCCAGCTCTCAGCTGAGCCCTGGGCTGGGCAAACACCCCAGGGAGGGTTGGAGGATGCCCAACCACCTCCAGAGCCACAAGACCAGCACCAGCAATGCTCCTGCCAGCTCTCAGTGTCCCAGTGCCCAAGGCCACAGGCAGGGCAGATGGTCAGAAGTGGCTCCCATTGGGAAAAAGAGGCAAAACACCATAAATCATACTGAGTCTGCTGAAACCTCCAAGTGATAAAACAGTTGAAAAGACTACTTTATTTATAAAACACATATGGAGGCCTTAATCAAGCCAGGAATGAGGTAATTTCTGCCAATTAAGTCTCCCTCATTCTGCAGTTGGAAGTAATCAAAACAAAGGCAGAATTATCAATGCCATGTCTATGTGCTGCAGCCCCAGAAAATACCTGTTATGTTGGGGCTACAGTACATCACCTCTCACCATGTGCCAGGCAGGCTGGTGCTCTCAGCTCCCCTGGACCTGGGAGGAAAAGAGAGCTTAGAATATTTACCTAATTAATGGGTAATATTTTGAACGTATCCTATCTAAGTCTCTTTTCAAAGCAGAGGGCAGTATTGTGACTAAATGGCAAAGGGATAGCACAAAGTCCCAAGTTCCCACTTGTAAACAGTTTATGCCTTCCCTACTCTTGTCCTCCCACTACTTACAGGAACTGTTGAAGGGGTTCTTTGGTCAGAGTAATTTATCTAGGTCAAGGAAGCAACACTCATTGACTCTTGTTGGAATATCCCCATTGTTATTTTATCTGTCCTACTGGTGATCAAATGGTGAGAATTGCTCTTGTGCAAAATAATAATGGAAGTACTGTGGCTATAATTATTCAATATTAGACATAGAATACCTGTCAACATTAAAAAAGAGCATTAATTAATTGGATTATTGTAATGAATGATAAACTGATAGTAACAGTACCTTGAATTCCTATGTAATTTCACACAAAAGTCTGAGATTTTGACCACACATTAATGATCCTTCCAGCACCTCTATAATTATTAAAATATTAATTTTAATTAAGAGAAAAGTGAGACAGAGAGAGATTTTTTTTCATGTGGATGTAGCAAGCTCATTTATTCTGAGCCGCTTGTATGCTGCTCTAATCCAAATCATTCCTCTGCCATTGCAGAAGCGAATAGTGGAGCCAAGAAATCTGTAAAAGGACTTAGATGCCCAAGCATGAAATTATGATCTTCAAACCTTCATGACCTTGCAGAAAGCATCTATAAACATCTGTGTTTTCTACATTAAAGTTTTCCAGATGTCTAAATTTCCCAGAAGTTCTCTGCTCCTCTCTGCGCATTTGCAGCTCAGGGCTTATCTCAGACCTAAACTGTGTCGGCATCTGCAGAGAAGATTCCTCCACATGTTGGCCCTGCAGCACCCAGCCTGGCAGGCTGTCACATGGGAGAGGAGCACCCTGAGGTCCAGTCCCAAGCCCAAATGAAGTTTAGGAGCTGTACACAGAGACTCTCTCCTCCAAACGAAGAGGATCTTCCTGTGCACAAGGTTAGGGCACCATCACAGCCATGATGTGTCATCAGCAGAGCACCAGGGAAGGTTGGACACTGGTGCAGCTCTCCAGGGCCCAGCAGGTGCAGGGGAGCACCCATGGAGCACCCAGCCCGTGCAGCCTCCTCCAGCAGCACCAACAACCAGTGGGGGTGAGGAGCCCTCCCCGGCCGTGCCCTGTGCAATACTGCCGTGGCAAGGGGTGTGGGTGTCTCCACCCCAGCCCTGGTCTTTCCTTCACCTCTGGAGGCTGCAGACATGTCCCAGCAGATCAATGTTTCTAACTCTTGGGGAAACACTGGGGCCAGGTGATGAAAGCTGTTCCTGCAAGGCAGAACTGTGACCTGAGGATGATGCACACTTCCCGCTCCTGATGTGGAAGTGAACGGCTGTAATTAAAGCGTGTCCTTCCTTCTCCACTCACATGGGCTCTCCTCCTGCCCAGCCTCAGCATGCTCTTGTCAGGCTCAGGAGAACACCTCGTCCCTGGCATTTCCTTGGCACAGTCCAGCATCTCACCATTTCTCATGCAAACACAAAATGCTGGAAGTTGCTGCACTGCTCCACAGCTCCAGCAGCAGCAGGGCTTGTATTTCATAGTGCTTACACCAGTAAAAACACAGACACGAGACCAGAGCATACAAAGTCAGTAACAGTGAGTTTGTTATAGATATATCAGGCATGCTCCTTCAATTGTACATCATGGATACTGGGAATGAACACGGACACTGCAAACTGAGAGTCTAAGACAAAAGGATGAACACCCTGAATCTGTCCACTGGGATACCACAGCAAGGAAATATATAAAGTTCTGCTATCACACTTGGAACATTACTCTTAAATCCTCAGCTGCTGGAGACAGATGGAGAGGCAACCAGCTCAAACCCCCTTTCTCCAAAAGCATAGTGAGCTGCAGAAAAAGCCACCCTGCTTCTAAGCTGAAGGCTCAGGAATGAAAAGACAAGGTATAAACACCTTCCTCCCATTACTGAGGGAGGATCTCAAGTCCTTTGAGACAAATTCTCAGTTTTCTGAGGCTCGATTTAAATGATTTTATCGTTTCTAGAGATAGCAATATTTTAATGGTCCATTTGAATAGACAGAGAGAGTGATTCATTTCAAGCTCTTAAATAGAGGTTGCTTACATCCTCAAGAAGTGACTCTTGGTTTATCCCAGAGCACAACTAATTATCACTATTCCAAAATAACACCAAACCAGTTCAGCAGGTGACTCTGGGATTGTTTTCATTAAACAGATCCTTTCTCCCTCCAAGGCGATTGGTAGTAGAATTGTACACCTGCTTTTCAGAAATGATCACAACCCCAAAGGGTGGAGAACCTGGGTATCATTAGAGCAGAAGAGGATTTTTTAAAAAATAAACCATTATGGGCACTAACTAAAAACAGACTGTTCTCCTGAATCATATCATATTGGTCAAAATATCTGTCAGAGGGCTGGATAGGTCCGGGGTGGAAGCTGGTGCCCAGTCAGAGTCAGTCCAGACAGGGACATGTCTCTGCCCACTCATACAACAATGAAAGGAAATACAGAAGGATTGGCTGAAACACTAATTCCATTTTAATTAAATACTTTATATCAACATCTATTTCACTTACAATAGACAATTTCCTATTTCCAGGTTCATTTTAAGGCTTGCTTAAGCTTCACTGGTGAGGTGTTTTTATTGATGTACTTAATAGTGGATTTACATTGCTTTTTGTTCCATTGTAATCCCAAATCCATATCGAAGCGATACTCTTATGTGGGTGCAGAGCAGGGAAACAATGGCGCTGTGTTTGTGTTTAACCCAACTTTGTTGTGGTGCATTAGGACACTGGTACAGAAAATGTTTCTGCTCTCTTCTGAATTTCTCTTTTTTCTGAATTAGCCATGAAATTGTGAATTTGGGGCCACATTAAGGCTTCATGTAAGGAGTTTCACCATCACTCAGTGTCAACAGGATCTCCAAGAACCACTATAACAATGCCAGCACAAAATCAAGGGGGAAAAATATTAAAAGTGGGAGGGATGGTGCTTGGCAGTAATCCTTGAATTCTGTGTTTATGAGAGGTCTCAGAACACCTTTTCCTTCTGCCTACCTGGCATAACCTCCTGCTGCCTGCTCATACCATCCCAGGATTGACTGATAGAAATTGTGCTGCTAGGCAAAGGAGAGGAGAGTTGGAAAGTCACTCCCATTTATCTTAAATATTTGAACCAGGTGCACCTACACACAAAAGAAAAAAACCCCAAAGGTTGCTATTCATTACTGTATTGCTGCAATTGTTTGTTCTGTAATTAGTGATGATAGGTAAGCAAGCTGTAAGGAAAGCAAATAAGAAGTTAGTAAATGGAGCAGCATTCCAAGTGGGCAGAAAAGCAACAAAATGGGACCTGAAAATGACACTGGAAGGGTACGCTAATCTCTGTTCACTTACTGTTTCATTAGCACCTGACTTTCAGATTGAGGGTTTTCTTCCTGAGCATAGTGAGGGGATGGAGCTCCTGGATCAGCTCCAGGCTCAGGTGTGCAGCAAACTGTGCCAGGCCAGTTGTAGGACATCAATCAGCAGCTTCTCGTTGATGGATTAAACCAGCAGAGAGGTTCTTACCTCAACTCACATGGCCAATGGAAAGCAGAGGAGTTTCCACCAACTGTCCTGCCCTGAGATAGAGCCAGCAAGGCTGAAGTTCAGTTTTGCTGTTTAAAAAGGGGGAAGGGCTTCCTAGGGGCAATTTTTGCTGAGATTGAAGGTTTTCAAGCAAACAGATCATTTTAAAAGCCCGTTTCCATTGCAGATTGCATAATGTTTGAAAGCTTGGAACTTCAGATGTGCAGAGTGTTGTCCGACATTTCATGGGGCAAAAGAGTAACAAGAGGGGGAAATACAGCTTGGATGCATTTAGGAAAATACTGTCTAGCAGGGACCCATGGCTGAAGCCTGTGCTCCTGCTTCCAACTGATGGCTCCTTCCAATTTTCCCTGAGGCTGAAAGCCAGCCATGCCCACCTGTCATCCTTCTCATGGCAGTCCAGCTCCCACCTCCTCAGTGGAGCAGCAGCAAGAATGGAGATGAGAGTTAGAAGAATATTCTTCTGGGGAAAGAAAAAAAAACCTGCAAATCACAAAACCAAAATACAAACCAAAATATCTTTTGGGGTTTTGAAAACCCCATGTTGCACCAAGCAATCACACCACGCCAACGCCTCTCTTTGTGTTATTGCACTCGTGTTTCACATCATTCCCAATCTTATTGCACATTTTTGAGGGAGGAGATGGAGGTTAGTTGTCAAAATTATTTGGGTACTGAAAAACGAAGAGAAGAGCTTGAGTGATTTGAAGACAAGCTAGAGGAGGGACTTTTACAACACTGTTTTCCTGTCAATTTTAGCTCCATCCTGAGCACACATACCCATTACCTAGAATGCACTTCAATAGATGGCAGGTTTCTAACAGTTTTTTTTTAAATCTCCATATCTTATCTTCATCTTGAAGTACTCAAACAACTTCACACCTAGTCAACTCAGGCCCTGAGGCTCCTCAAGGGCGAGGGCTGCACCCTGATACCTCATCACCCCCGGAGCTGAACAATGGAGAGGTTCAACCCATGGAAAATTCTGTGTTGGGCAACCCTCCCGCCCCACAGAGGTCACAGCAGCTGCATACCCTCACCGCCTGCAGACGGCAGAAGAAGGCACAGTGCTTTGATCAGCACAGAACACAGGAAAACTCACTGGAGATGGGAATATTCACAGGATTTGGCTAGCTTTCTGCTTTAGTCTTGCCCCAAGCAGGGTACGGTCCCCAACGGGCTCCAGCCCTTGGCTTGATGGCAGCAGATATTCTGGGGTTCAACCACTTTGTTGGGGCTTGAAGAGGAGTTCCTTCTGGGTAATTACTCATAACAAACACAATCTCTGCAGAGTCAGCTTTGTCGGTGACAGTCCTGAAGGGTTGTCAGCCCCTCCTAAGTCACCTGGTGCACAAAGCATCATAACACATTATGTAATTTTTTTTTTATTTTTTTTTACACAAATTTTTTTTTAAAAACCACCATACAAGGCCCTGGCTCTATTGTGAGGACCTTGTAATTAAATAACTTCAAATGAACGGCCTAGAAATATCACACAAACACCTGAAAAAAGCCCAACAAAGTGATAAGATCACTTATTAGTGCCAAACTTCTGATTTAATTATATATTCCTGGAGCCCTGTTCTCAAGGGAACTGCTTACACAACCACATGGTGAAACAAAAGAAGGGATTAGAACCTGTGGGAGAGAAGCTGGAGAATTTTCTCCCAATTCACAAACAAAAGTCTCCGCACATCTGACCGAGAAGGACTCAGAGATTAAAGTACCAAGGAGACAAAATAAAGGATTTTCTTCTTTTTTTTAATGATAGGGTGGTAATAAAATACTTGTTATCAACCTGAAATGGATAGTCTGACACAGTGCCTCTCTCCTTAAGGGAGTTAATATTCCCACCGGGGACAGGATGCACCCAAAGGGCAATGTCCCCCTTGAGTCACCATCTCCCAACTGTCCTTTTATTTTTAGGTAAGGTCCTTCAGAGTTTATCTGTCTCCACACTTTGCTTTAGCCTAAATTTGAGGCTCAGGCTGGCTGGACAGGGAATGGTGGTCTAGAACCACTTCAGCTCAAAGGAGGGTGATACAAGAGGGAAGGGCTTTGCTCCAGGTTTTGTGGCCAGACATTTGGATTGTTGAAAATGTCTAAGGAGAAGAGTCCTCACCTTGGCTGTCACCTCTGCAGAGGAGCCACCTGATTTATCTGTCCATGACAAAACTTGCAATTGAGCAGTTAGCTGTGACAACCATCTCACTCTTGCCCACACACTGAACCTGTTTCGAAACCTTTTTGTTTTGTCCTTGTAACATTTCTTCCATTTGCTCTGTTAGCATGTCCAAGATTCTGTTCAGGCCATACCTTTTGCCATCTTCCTTATCACAAACCAAATTTATTTTGCCTTTTTCATACTTGCTTCACCTTGTCTGATCTGCTTAACCAGCACCAGCTCCCAGCGGTGGCATCGCCATTGCCCCTCATGGGAGCACTCTCACTGGTGAATGCTGTTTTCACACCTTCATCTTCATAGGACTTGTTCCTCATGAACTCCACAGAGAAGTCTTAAACTGAACCCTTAA
Organism: Pardalotus punctatus; assembly: GCA_013400915.1. Classification (NCBI taxonomy): domain Eukaryota; kingdom Metazoa; phylum Chordata; class Aves; order Passeriformes; family Pardalotidae; genus Pardalotus; species Pardalotus punctatus. The sequence goes on from VZTX01011199.1 coordinate 21,487, forward strand.
AAATCATCGTGTCCAAATTCACATACCTACAGAAATTCAGCGAAACCTTCCACACCCTCTTCCAACAAGTACCACCAGGCTCCCACCCTGCTGTGTTGTTAGAACCCACAGCCAAAATAGATACTGACCCAAAAAGATCTTTCTTTTCCTTTACCCTCCACTTTTGTCCAATTCCAGCATGGCAGCAGCACAGATTTGCTTCCCTCATTGGGTAAACCACCTTGTAAAAACTGCCAGCTCCAAGAACTTCCAGAAAAATATGGAAGTACTGTGAAGGTGTGGTAGCCACAAGCTGAGACATCTCCAGTAAGCTGGCCAGCCGCCACGTCCAGCGCACAACACGAGTGCCCCAAGAGCTCAGAAAGTCACCCCTTGGCCTCATCAGAAATGGATGAACAGTGACAGGGATGCAGCAGCTTTTTGCTTGTCAGAGCCCATCTGGTTTCACCTTCTCCGAGCAGCCTGAGATGCTGCAGCTCCCACATTTGTAGAGGGGTTGGCTCAGACAGTGTCTGCTGCCCCCAGGAGCTGGTCCACAGCAGGCACTCCGTGGCTCTCCAGGCCTGCAGCCAACAGGAGCCAGCAGTCAGGTTTCACACAAGTGAAACTGCAGCCCTGCCATACCCAGACATGTTGTGCACTTAAAAGCTGAGCACTTAATTACCTTCAGGCTCCTTAGTCACCAAACAGCAAAACACATGGCAGTTTTTCTCCCAACTTTTGGAAGGTTCTAAAGAAGCTCATTACAAGGGGGTTTAATCAGTAATCAATCATTCTTAAGCACCAAGGACTTAATAGCTGTTAAAGATGGGATCGAAGGTCCAGAGCCTGAATACACTGCCAGGAGGAGGCACTTGCCAGCGAGAGCTTGAGCATCTCCCATCTCGGCCTGATCGCTCCCCGCTCCCAGGGCGAAGGCGGCCCCAGCACTGCAGAGATGATTCTCTGCCTGTCCAAGATAATCCTATTCAAAGCAATCATCTGTTAAACAACTGGAGAGAGTCCAGCCCACACACTGCAGATCCGAACCTGAATGTTCCCACAACCTGAGGAAGGAGCTCAGGATCAGGAAATGTTTGGAAAAAAAGGACATATCACATGAGAAGTGAGAAAAACACTGAACTGCTCTCCAAAGGCAGTGGCCAAGCTACTGTTTATTCAAGAGATGCATCGAAGCTTTACAAAAATACCATTTGCATGCGAGGCAGACCCTCCTCCCCAAGGAGCAGCCAAGGGCAGTCCATGGAGCCCAGCACAATGTGGTACCCGGGCACTGTGCTCCCATCCCTCCACTGCCAGGGTGGACACAAGGTGTGCCAGCCTGTCTGGGTACCACGAGGCCAGGGAAGTTTTCACGCTCCATTGCCAGTCCCAAAGAGAGCTCAGCACATCTTTTTACCCCACCCTGAGCCCTCCACCCATCTGTGCAGGGATTTGGGCCAAAGGCTCCCAGAAAGGACCCCAGTGCAGATTGACCCTGGAAATATCCCCCAACACACCCTTCTATGAGGAACCTTTTGGGTGGTTGTTTTGTTATTTAAAGGAAAAATTCTGTGTTATGACAAACAGACAGTTTTCCCCATTTATTAAATGCTCATAATTTGTTTTAATGGTTTCTCTAAACAAGTAGACTTTTTTCTCAGCTCTTTGAGCTTTTAAATGACACAACTGTTATGTTAAAAGGGAAAAGGGTGATGATTTACATTTGGAGCGGGGTGGGGGTGGCCGGGAGGCAGAGGGACAGCTGCAACCCGTCGGACGTGGCTCTCCTCCACACAGATATTTTGTTTGCGCCATCGCGGCGGCGCGGGTCTGTCGGTGCCCTCAACACCAGCTGTGGCCTTGGTCACCAGCACACAGGTGGTGGCTGCTCCTCTGCGTCCAGCGGGGACAGATCCTGGCATCCACAGTGCTGCACCCAGACTGAGTCATCCTTTTCTCTGCATGAAGCCCATGGAAGATGGGAAGTGTCCCCTAAAACCTGAGTGAGCTTCTCTGGACCATAACCAAGCCAGCATCCTTGGCTAATGCCAACCTTTACTTGCAGTTGGGATGAACCACTGTGAAAATCAGACACTCTTTATGTTTTCAATTTACAGTTAATATCAGAAAGCAGTTGGCATGTTTGGCTCCCTGCATAGGCAGTGTGGCCAACAGAGATCGTATGGAAATCAATGAATTATACAAAATAGCATTAACTGTATTTATGATGAACATTGCAAATGCTGCTACATCAGCCACAAGTGTCAAACCAGATGAACAAGCTCCACTTGCTTTTCCTTTACGTACAAAATCCATCTCTTCACGACAAGGCTCCCATCCATTGGTGCCAGCTAGGGGGATTTTTCACTCACCCATCTCCCTCAATCTTTTCTCCTTGGTGTCTGCACACATCCCTCACCTCTCTGCAGCAAAAAGTAGAAGAGAAGACAAAACAATTTTGTGTGCCCAAACCCCAGGAATTATTTTTTCAGGAAACTTCTTTGGATAGCAAACACCTGACTCAGGATTTTCAAAAGCCGTAGAGCGGGTTGGGTTATCTGATCACCCACAGGTATTTGGGTGGCATCTGCTCTGATTATTTCCTTCATATGTACATAATCTTCAGGAAGTGTGGAGCTATACAGCCAGGGGATGAATTCCAAAGAATATACATGAAAGAAACAGCATGTCACACTCATTTACAGAGCAGAAAACAGGAGCTTCTGCGTGTCCCAAGCTTTGTAAAAATCAATGCCAGCTTGAAGCTCCAGATGATAAAGCAAAGGATGCAGAGACCCACTTGAGAGCCAATTGCTCTTCTCCTTGTTTTCCTTTTTTCTTCTTTTGCCTCTGGTTGTTGTTTTTCAAAACTCTAAAATGTTTGTACAAACTTCCATCTTGGAAGCCCAGCAGAATAAACAAGAATATACATGAGGCGCAAGAAAAGCCAACAGACGGGAAAGACATTTCTTTTTTTTTCAGTTTATGGGCGTAACCATTGTGGCTGTAGAAAATATGCACAAAAATAGCTATTAACCACATGCAGGAGCCTTTAAAATTTTCCACCTATCCATACCAGCAACTCAGGTACCCATTCAACACAGTCCCAAGAAAAATTTACAGTGAGTCCTTATAAAATAATTAGGAAGCCAATAAGCCTGGATTCAGAGGGGTGAGCATTTTTCACAGCCAAAGGTGTCCTTTAAAATTTGCCAGGGATTGGAACAAATTCAGGAGTTATCCCAAAAAATCTCTGAACTCACTATCTGCCTTGGAGTACAAGGGATGAAGTGTTCCCTCAGAGAAGAACACCCAGATGCTAAAAGGTAGATCCTGCGTGAAAATGAAGTCCTGAAGCTGACTGGGGGTTGCCGTAGGCTTGAGAAAGCAAGAACTGGCTGAACAACAAGAATTCTGTTCTGAAAAAGAAAAACAAAAGCCAAAACTCAAGCTTCAGTAATGAGTCCTGTTCCAAATTGACGCACAACTAAAATCTTTCTCTGAACAACTGCGAGGAAAGTCTGATGTGCTGGGGGAAACTCTGCCTCATACAGAGGATCTCCAGCCCACAGCTACAGCACCAGGGAATATTTGTGTTTCCTACTAGGCCACACAGTCTATGAACCAGTAGGTTTGGCAGACCAGTGTTGCCCCTGTCAGGGTGTTTAACTTTCTGGCCTTTGTATGCTTTAGAAGAGATGATATTCTATCCCAAGAGACCTTTCCCAGAGCAAGCTGCATTTTAAAAAAAATACATTTCTTTAAAAAAAAACCCCAAACAAATAAAAAAAGAAAACTTCCTGATTCAGTTCAGTACTGTTTCAAATTTTAAAACATCCTTAGAAAACCCCACTCCCAACCAGCTGTAGAGGTTTTACAGACCATATACAGAAATACAACCTCTGCAGGCTCCTTCCACGGATGGACCTCTGGCCACAGTGGGGATCTGTTGAGCCTCCTCGGTCCTTTTCTGCTCACCAACATCCTTGAATGTACCTGCAGGAGTAGTTTCCGAGGCTTCTCTTGTCCTTCAGTCTTTGAGAGGAGCTGGCTGGATGGCTGGAGTGCAGCAGTACAACCTGGGGTAGCCACAGGCATGAACCACGGGGAACTCTGTGCTCAACCTCATTATATGGGGCAGTGGCCAGACCTTCCTATGCAGAAGAAATAAGACATTTTTTGCCAAGAGAGTTTCCAGTCTGCAATCCAAACAGGTCTTCTTATGTCCACAGGCGCTTATAATTATGGAGGCATCCGATTTGTAGACGTGGTGCATGAGGACATGGTTTTGTGGTGGACTTGGCAGCGTTGGATTTACATTTGGACTCAATGATCTTAATCATTTCCAAACTAAATGACTCTATGATTTTCAGCATGTAACTCAGGAGTACTAACTGCAGAAGACCATATGTCTATGAATTTTACCCATTTTTGACACAAACGAACACCACCAGACTTCTGATCTTACACCTTCCTGCCCACACAGCATGGAGAGAGCGCTCACATGACTGGGAGATACAAGCAAAAACAGTAATTACCTCCCTTGCCAGCTTCTATTTGGACAATGCAAATATCATTAGCCCAAACCAAAATATCATGCGTAATCTTGGCTCTACTGAAGTCAGCGGAAATGTTATCCTTGGTTTCAACAGGGACAGGTTTTTACTCATCTTCTACACAGCCCAGCTGCTTCATACCTGCCACCCACTCACAGAATCCAGATGGTCCTGAATGAGAGAAAATTCACCTCTTTCCCTGGCATCCCAATGTCTGGTATATTTACAGCAGGCAGGCTGCAGTACATACACAGTGAGAAATCGAGTCATTGATGCTCTGAGTGCACCATTCTTCAGCTAAATAAAATCAAATTTATAGTAACTCTATTTGGAGAAAAACTGTGATAGACCAACTTTCAGTAGCTTATAAACAAACCAAAGCAAAGATGCTCAGTGCTCCTCAGAAGAGAGAGACTTTTGTAACACTACAGGCACCTATCAGTAGTTAAACTGGAATCAAAGCTAATCCCTGGATTTCTAGCCTCACATGGTTATTAGGGTAGACATTAAAGTTTAATAGAGCAGGCTGCATGTGATACAGCTGGAGTGACAGGCCAAGGATTAGCATTTCAAATTATGAGTTTTGATTGCATCCAGTTCGGAATTCCCTGTAAATTACGAGATAGCAAAATTACGAGATCACCAGAATTATTACTTTAAAACCAATGTATTTTGCAAGACAGTGGCTTGTACAGCCATATTCACAGAATATCTGCTTTTTGCAGAAACAAGAAATGTTACTTCAAGAGAACCAGGGATGTGGGATGCTATCAGTCCCAATTCTGCTGTTGTCTCACATGGGCTTAGAGCATGTTATTTCAGGATACAGGCTCCCAAGGGACATCCAGGAATTCTGTGTCCTGATCACATGGGCTTTCATGGGCCATGAGTGTAACTCGCCAAGATCACCTGAAACTTCAATAAGGCACCCATGAAAATGAGAAAAATATTTCCATGTTAGCTATATGCAATGTATTGGTTTATGCTACGACTGATACCTGGCCTCATTATTTCTGAATTGAGAACATTTCCCTTCTAAAGCAAGTAACTGTGCTTAATAATAAAGTAGTAATTGCACAAACAAATAAACATTAATCAATACTGCAGACCCTGGAGTCGAGGATTGTTCCTTCCTCTGTGTTTGGACAATGCCCGGCACAATGGGATTCCAGACCTAATTGTGGCCTTGGGGCACAATAGCAAGGGCAGTAAAACCAGCCATGTTTCCTTGCAATGATCATCCCATTTCGAGCCCCACATTTCTTTCCAGCATTTTAGAAAGAAAAAGAAAAGGCAAGGATCTAAATTTATTCCCTGCTAAGAAAATGTTGTGTGACTTTTGGCTGGTTCATGCCTCCCCTTGAAGTAGCCTTGCAGAGAAACTCAATTTTGGTCACAGACATACACAAAAAAAGCCAGCAGTGGAATATTTAGGTTGAAAGCCCAAACTAATCTGTGGTGTAATTGCACTGTCTTCCTGAGCTTTCTGCTCATACCTGCCAGATGGGATGCAAATACTTCGGTATTTTTGCCTGGTATCACTCAGTGCTTGAACTGGATTTCAAAAATGGCATTGAGCTGGTCGTGCCCTTGTTGGTTTTTGTGGTGATAGCTCCTTTCTGGTGCTTGTGAGATAATGCTCTCCTAATGCTGGCCACAGGTCAGCTCAGTCAGCAGGCAGGGAAAAAGGCAGAGGTTCCTTCTAGGAGAAATCGGTTTCCTCCTCATTCCATCTCTCCAAGTGCAGAGTTAGTTTTTAGAGGTGCAAAAAACTGGGACTAAAATCCTGCATGAACAAAAATCATTGTTCATGCAAAATTATGAGAGTAACTTTTAGAGTCCATCTGAAAAAAAAAGAAAAAAAGAAATATTTACAGCATTTACAGATGTCAGAGCCTAAAAACCAGGAACCATAAATTGGCTTTCCAGCAAGGAGGTCCACAGGCTGCTGCAGCTGACACCTCCAGCTTCTTTTAGGTCAAGCACATCTTCATTCATTCCACACTTCTGAAAACCACTCCATCTGCAAAGTGGACTCAGTATTTATTGGGATAACCTGGGTGAGACAGACAAATTTGTCATTTTTGGACTAATTTGTCTGCTCTGTGATCAAAGATGTTTAGATGTCATTATGACTTTGGAACATTATTATTTTTGATACAAGAAGATAAATGTCACAGATACCAAGTTGCTGGATGATTTAATGGTTAAATTCCTTTTTTTGTCTCCACCCATTCCACAAGATTTTTGGATACCCTCCAAGATGAGCTCATTCCAAAGTGTTCCCTCAATTTAGTTCTGTCCTTTTGCAGAGGACTGCACATCCCAAACCTAATAGAGGATTTGGCAAAAAATCACTCTCCTTGTTTAACATACTTACAGAAACTATAGGCTAGATCTGACTATATACAGCGTGTTTATGCAAACATATTTTATAGAGGAACTTTGAAAACATTAATATCATTTCTCTTGGTCAGTCCCATTCCAGTGCTTTTCTGGTTACATTTCATGTTTCTTAAACAATATGAATTATCTGGTTTTCTCTCTTTTCCACAGGAAAAAAAGAAAATTATCATATTTGGCCTAATGTGTTCTCATCAAAGTCAGTGACTGAGAATTACCCACTACCTGACAAATTAATTGCCTGGAAAGCAATCTTGATCCCCCTCTTGTCCCCTTACACCACACCAGAATGCAGGGGCTTCTCTCATCCCATCAGCAATCAGCAGGTTCAAGATGATACCACACAGTATTTTGCAAAAGAAAAAAAAATCACACTATATAAAGCTATTTTTGCTTTGGAACTTTTATTGGCCTGTAAAATATTTTTACATTTATTACACTTTTAATGAGAACTCCTAGAACCAGGACTGGTGTAAATAATGAAAACAACACTAGTAAATGTCCCCATAAACCTCGCACCAAGCCTTTGATGCTAATTTGCAGGCCTGGCGTCCCTTCCCTCCTCCCACTGCCTTCTGCAGCAGGGCAATGGCCCAACTCAAAATGCAAGATATCCAACAGGAAAGGCATCCCGCAGGTTTGCTGCTCCCTGCCCAGTGCTGCCGTGGGTCTGGGAGGAAAGAAAAACCCAAGCTCAGCAGAGAGCAGCTCCACCATCCCAGCATCCCTCAGTGACATCAGCTGCAGCATCACTGCATCCCAAGCAGCTCGGGAGGCATGGACCACTGCTCCCGTGGTGTTGGACAAAGGGCTCTCCATGTTCTGGGCAGTTGTGTGTCACTTGCTGAGTCATTTAATTAAGATTTTTAGACAAAATCTGGGAAACACCTTTACAATTCCCAGCTGCTTGGCAGCAGCCTTTACAAATCCCAGTATTTCTGGCTTAGATGGCATCACCCAGTGCCCAGTGGAATTGGAATTGGAATTGCAGTGGAATTGGCAAACACCTCTCCCTCTCCCTCTGATGCTCTGATTTCTTTATGTAGGTGGGGCCTGGAGACAGCACCATAAACCAGTTAAAGGGTCTATTTTTGGCAGCAAAATTTGAGCTCAGAGTTACTGCACACACAAAATGCAAGAGGTGATTGTGCTGCACCACCATCCACCTCGGGCCAGAGGTGTTTCTCCAAACACCTGTAAATTACCTGAGTCCCATCACACTCCAAGATCATGATGCACAGGACAGAAGGAGAGCACAGTCAGGTTGTGGATTGAGCTCAGAAAACATCTTGAATTACCAGGACACAGGGCTGAACCCTGAACTGACCTCCAGTTCTGTGCTCAAACCCCCAGACCATAATATCTCCTTTATTCTCTCCTGCAAGCCTTACCACAGCATTGCCGTATTTTGGGTTAAATCCAATAGGAAAAAGCACAAAGCCTGCTGATGGAACCCAGATCAGCACTCCATGGCAGCACATGATGCACAGCGTGTTGCTGCACCCCGGCAGCAGCGTGGGCTGCAGGGCTGCTCAGAGCTTTTGGTGATTTGTTTCCTGTCTCAGGCACTTTCCGGCTGGGTTTGACACTGCCCTGCCTTCGGCACCTCCAACTCAGCACACATGGATTAATTCTGACACATGGACTGATGGCTTCAAAAACAAAAAAATCACAATTCAGGGGGCTGTGTCCCCTTTTCCCACTGTGGGACATCTTTCCTGAAGCCATGAAGAAATCCAGGACTGCTGCTGCTTATTTCTCCAACCCTGACTCCCAGGCTGATGCTGTTCACAGATGGTTAGAAATGACTGGCTACAGGCAACTGGGACTCAAATTCCAGTTCCTAAAAAGAACTATCATTTCTGTGTGCTATCAGTTACAAATAGCACATTGGTTTGTCCTTTGCTATTTAATCCTCTCAATTCCAGATCCCATAAAAATTCCTTCCAGTATCTGCATCACAGAAACACACCCAAACCTTAACAAATCACTTTTTGCAGGGCTTACCAGCACTGCCTGCTGCAGAGGGCTGTTCTCTTTCCAGGATGGGTCAGTATATTTTGCCTCCCCAACTTTCCTACAACATTTCGGTTGAAGTTGTCTCTTCCCAATTCCCGTCCCAAAGCACTTTTTGCCAGTACAATGCTCTTTCATTTTTAATCAACGCATCTCACCCAGGTTCAGCTGGATTTCACTCGGAAATGAAGATAAAAGAGCTTTGGGTTGGACTAAATCCATATTTCAGTCTTTCTTTAGGATCTTCCTAGGCAGGAACAATCCGTTCCACAATCAGGTTTCTTAGCTGGAACTAATGACTATTCATTCATGAATTTTACAAAATGTCATATAATAAAGGAAATAGTAAAAAGTTATGATAATGCACCATAGTAAGTCATATTATCTGGAAAAAAACAAATACAAAAAAGAGTTTCAAGCACACAACCATTGAATTTGGTTTTTTCACAGCCTCTGTGAAATGAAGGAAAAGGAGAAAAACCATCAGTGTCCATGAGGATGACCCAGGGCATAAGATGAGCAACATGTGGCATTGTGACATTCCCCACATGCAAACTGAAGATGCCACTGAGCCCCCAGGAGCACTGTCCTTACAAAACATTTCACTGAGGCTCCTGATCATACAGACACCCAACCTGCTGGTCCCACCCTCCTGACAAGGCACAAAAACCTCTTTATAGCAAGCTTAAAACCCTTGCATTAGTGTTTTTTATTTGTAGTGCAAAAATACCGTTCAGTATCATTTTCCCAAACGTTGATGGGGAAAGCGGCATTCCCGCAAACCAAGACATGAGGCATTGAGAATGCAAAGGGGTTTCATGTTGCCTGGCCCAAACCCAGCCAGAGTGGGCCAGCGGCAAGGAGAGAGCCTTTCCCTCACCAGATGTGTCCAATAAGGGGCAACCTAAAACTGAGCCTTGGTGGGATCCAGCTTCACCCTTAAGCAGTGGCAATGTTAACCATCGTGCTCGGCTTTTCCAATGGGAATGCCGCAACTTTTGCCACATAAATCAAACCCGGCTGAGAGATCAAAACGTTCAGTAGATCCAGATGGCTGCGTATGGGGCAGACAGTGAACGTGCAGACAGCTCTTGTGCAGTTCCTGCTGCAGTGGAGATGCAAGAAAAATTATTTATTCCTGCAGCCTCCACCAGTTTCTGCTGTCTGTAGGGACAGGAACGCTGCCACAGGGAAAAATTGCTTGTGGCAGTCAACAAGGTAAAGGCACACAGTGCAAGCACAAAGGGAAGCACAGAACCTGTGAATATCTGCCCAAACACCACAGAAATATCCTTTCCTCACATGCTTCCAACAGGAAAAATCCTCAAGGAGGGCACTGGCACTGGATCTCGCAGCACCCCTCTTCCCATGGCACTTGTAAGAAGTCTCTGGCTAATCCTCCAAGTTATGTGGGACTGGGAAAAATCTGGTATCTACAAGGACATTATATTCCTAATTCCCTGGGTTTGTGCCTATGTCATACAGCCTGAAAATCTGTCCCACACATGTCTAAGAAAAGAGTTGTGACATTGTGGAATGTGGAAAACTAATTAATATAAAAGCAATAAATGAGACAGGTAACCTAAGCATACAAACCTGCAGGTAACTTCTAGACAGCAGATTTAGTGTATGACATTTCCTCGACCTGGAAAGGGCCAGTGGCACCCAGGGAAGGCACAATCAGCTGGAGAGAGCTGTCTGTGCTCTGTGCCTGGTGCTGTGCCACCCCCGGCCCCTCACAGCGCATGTGGGGTTGGTGCTCACCAGGGGTCATGCACCCTGAAAAAAGCACCTTTGAGAGAACGGCACCAAGACGTGTAGACCTGTTCCTCCCTTCCCTGGATGTCTCTTTCTTTTGATTGTGATCCATAGAAAGGAGCAAGCGAGGGCTTGCTGCTGACACGGTGATGGATGGCTCCGGGCAGAGGCTGCTGCGAGGGATGAGTGACAACCTCCCAGGACAGAGAGCTCGTGGCAAAGAGCCCAGTTCGCCAAGCTCCACTGATAAAGAGGTGGGGCTGCAGTGCACAGTGGGGACCACTCACAGGCAGCTGGATTTCAGCAGTCTGAGGCCACTGAAAAAGAGTTTTCTGTGAAAAGCAAGTTGTATGGAGAGCTTCACCTCTGCTCAGAGCAGCCATCAGCAGGGACATGGGTGCATCACACAGCGGGACCATGGTTGTTCTCCAAAGATGGGCTCTAGGAGCTCACACCCCTTCGTGATTCCTTTAAAGCACCATCAGTGTCTAGTTCACCTTGTGCCAAACACCGAGCAGCCCTTTTTTAAATAAATACAAACATGATCTTTAGGGAACAGGCAAGTATTCACAGAGAGCATGGGGATGGCATTGATTTACTAACAGTTGAAATTTCAATTCAGATTGATTTCCATTAAATATGCCAAAGGATATGGGGGTTTTATGGTTTTTTCCTGAGAATAAGATCTCCATGTCATGCGAGCTCTAAGAATTCACCAAGAACAAGGAATAGCTATGCTTCAAAATTATTTACTTCAGATTTCCTTGCAAAGTTATTTAACCTGTTATACACAGGAACAGCTTCAAACATTGTTTCTTTTTTACCACTTTCTCCAGAAGGCTGTTTCAGCCAAGCAACAAACACTTTAAGAATGAGGGATCTTTTCTAACTGTTAGGTGATACTAAAAAGAAAACAAAATAAATTGACCCATATTCTTTTCTTCACCCCATGTGTGAGCAAAGAACTTGTACAGGAGCCCCCAGAATCCAGCCCACACCTGTCTGCTGGATGAGCATCTCACTTATTTACCCACTTTCTATACTTCAACCACAGAAAAACAAAACCAGAATTTCCACCCAAAGCACTCTGCAGTCCTGGAGAGCTGATGCTTGCTCAGGAGAAAAATAAATAAATTAATAAATAAAGCTTTTTTTTTTTTTTAGGCACATCCTGAATCTGCCATTTCCAGATGTCTTTGGTCTCAGTGAGTCATTCTTTTGTTGCAATGCCAATTGTGGCAACCTGCAAAGTTTGGGACAGGGCTTGGAGAGACCAAAACCAGTAGCAGTTTCACCAAATGCAGTTGGGTACCAAGACTGAGGGATCATTTTTTGCCAAATGAATGCTGCCTCACCTGCAAAATGCCATTTCTGTCCTCACCAGCAAGCCAGGGAATAATACCTTGAGTAGGGCAGCAGCACCACCCTCGCTCACTTCCCAGCAGAGCTGTACAGGAGGGAGTCTGGTCCTTGGGGCCATCCCAGCCTGTTTCTGTGTTTCTCGGTGCTGGTGGCATTTTTCTGTCTGAGAAAGAGCAGATTTGTTCCTGTTCTTGATTCTGGAGCAAGGAATACGTGCAATTTCCTACCCACCACCAAAGTCCATGCCTTGAGCATGGAACACCCATGGTTCAACAGCTCTGGAAAACATTCGTTTTTAGGGAGAAGAAGGCTGTTTCTGGAACAGAAATCCTTTCCTACGTCTTACCTCATTATTCAAAAAGGATTTCTGATTCATGCTTAATTCAACTCTGCCGGCACTCCCCCAAAGCCACATTATCTCCAGGTCCCACTCCTTAGTGCAGCTATTGCAGGCTGAAAACCCAAGCCCTGCCCCAGCAGCATTTTTTTCTCAGCTGCTTTGCAAACATTTGCCATACATCATTCATTACATTTACAACAACCGTGCCTGCTCGTTTCTTAAACCTCTGCCAAAGTCATCTGCAGGGGAACTCCAGGCAGGCAGGTACGGGAATACAGAGCTTCCTGCTTGTCTAGAATTCTACAGTGGCTTATCACTCTGAATTCCCGTCCCTTCCACCTTGTCCTGATTTTCCAGGAACAGTCTTTGCTCTGCGTCACATTGAAAACCCATATGGCACAAACAAACTCAGTAGAAAACCATAGCACATCTTAATTATCAACACCATCACTTCAGAAGGACACGGCCAACTTTACGGTAAGATCCCATTACAGCATTAAACACAGATAGCTCCTGTACAGCAGGAAAGGAAGAGAAAATGCATAGAAACCAAGTCATTTAATTGAAAATGCACTATCTGATTGAAAAAATCTGTTTCTGCATCAGCTCTTTGGGCACAGGTTAAGTTAATGAAAAGAAAGTTCCCAGAGTACATGTGTGACTCTTTAGGCGACAGTAATCAAGCCGGGGTGCATTTCCTGGGGATTGGGAGCCAGCTGAGAGGAGCTGTCGTGCCTCGGGTCATTAAGCTCAGCCAGCCAGTTATCAGCTGCACCGGTGCCATTACTGCCAATATCCCTGAGCAGGAAAAAGAGCCCTGTCCAGCTCAAAGGGGGAGAATCCTAGGCATTTGGCCCCTTCTGCATCATTTATGGAGTTCATGGGATGTCAGAAGCCTGTATGCAAAGCTGGGTGACAGAGCAAACCATCCCAGCGATCCTGCTTGCAGTGTGTGGTGATAGCACAGTTTGCAAAGCTGGGGTTTTCACCAAAATAAGCAGTTTCCCACACTTAGGAATCCCTGGACATCCTTTTATTTCCCTGTAGCTGCTGGGAAAGAGACTTTGCTTTCACAGTCCTACAGCCAGAATGATGTGGTTTGCTCAGCCCTGAGTTTGTTCCCTTAAAGAAGTGCTGTAAGAGCCTTCAGAAATGGTTTAGGAGAGGCAGTGACTGCTAATTTAACTATGCTTTTTTAGTAAATACCAGAGTAAATAGACATAAATGTTCAGTGTTTAAATAGCAACAGCCCTAAGGCATAAGTAAATCATCTTTATCCTCTTTTAACTAAATGGTTTCTGAGGGGTAGGGAGGGTTTTACACATAAATATGTATCTTAACAAATATTCAGCAGAACCCTTTGAATTTATGTCCTGCTTATGCAAAGAGAAAAAGAAGTCTTCCAATTCCCAAGGCCTTCGGAGACGAAAGAAGGGGCGAGCACAAGGTTGCGCAGTAGGAAAGCTGCACTTGGCACAGAAAATAAATGTGCTTTCTGGTCCCAGCGTGGGTCCCACTGAGGTCAGGGACCCGCCAGGGATGCAGCGTAGCGGGATGGCTCCTCGCCACAGTGTGTGAACTGTGCCCCATCTGCAGATGGTATCAGTTCTTGTCCTCCTTGTCTATCAGTGTGAAATCTAACATGATTCACAGCCCTAACATTGCTCTTCAGGCTATAATTATGCAGAAGTCTTGTTGCTGGTTTGCAATCTGATTTTAGGAAGGGGAATTATGAGATTGGGGTTGGAGTCTCCAAATGGCTTTGATGGGAGCATATTCTACCACATAATTGCCTCCCAAAATTGCAGGAGCAGCTTCTTAAACATCCAAGGCCATTTACACTGAGCCTCATTCATCTTTCACCATGTTTGTATTTATCTTTAGAAAGTAAAATGATGCTTCACAAACAAAATTATAATGACTAGTGCTTAAGCAACCCATTTGATCCTGCAAACTCCCCGAGCGTTTTCCTCACTCCCACCACTCCCAGCCCAGACTCCCAAGGCATGAAGAGGTGCAGCACCCACTGCTGAGCAGAGGGATGCTGGTGCCACCCCGTGATCCAGCCCAAGCTTTGGGCATCCCAAAAAGAAAAATCTCTGCACATCTACAGGTTTTCACCAGCTCTTCAAAGTGTGTCTCTGCCCCCTGCACTTGCCTGGGGAATCTTGTTGGGGAGATGGTGAGATTTTGAAGGAGAAATATTTTGAAGGAAAAACATCATGGGGATGTTAGGAAGAGGACAAAGTCATCTGACACTGAGCATTATTTCTGTGCTGCAAAGAAGTAACTGCCACACCTCAGTGGTTTCCCAGAGGGTCCACCAGGTTTCACTTCTGCCAAAGAAAGGCCGCTCTCACATGCATCCCGAGTCTAAGGACACTGGTTTCTCTCTCCCAAAATTATCCAGCAGCACTAATGGCCAGGAGCAGGGCAGGGAGATGTTAAACAAACAGTGAACCCCCAATGAACCCTGGTGCAGAGTGAAGCCCTCCAATGCACATGGTGCCAAGAATTAATGAATGAAGAAAACATCTCAGCAGAAGCAATATGATCTGAAGCTCCATCAAGTCTAAAAGTCTTCACAAACATGAAAGGCCGACAGAGATTTAAAAATGTAGGTGTAAGCAAAAAGGAAAAGAGGTGAAAGGGCCCTTTGTCTTGGGCAGTCCCTGGCTCCAGAGCCTTGTGTGTTTACCAGCTCTGTGGGATGCAGTCTCCAGCCTTGTCCCACAAAACCTGAGTACAGCGCAGTGGCCCCTCAAAACTCCTGGCGTGAATTATCTGTCCTTCAGGAAAGCCTGCTGATAAATCAGTCACTGAAACCCATTTTCTTTCTGGAGCTCAGTAATTGTTACAGTCTCTCCCTGCACCCGTGAGGGCTGGGTTTCTCATTAGCATCTCAGTGAGCTGAAAGATGTGTGAACAGGTGTAGCTACAGAATTTCCTACTGGGTACACATCTGAGGAGGCTCCAAAGCATAAATTACTCTTTCTAAAGTCAGTTTTAAATCATGCTTACTAACAGTCATCCCCTGCCCTTGATCATTGCTCCTAGGATGGCAACAGGAGTTTCACATATGGTTTGAGTGAAGCATGAGCCCTTCAATGGCTCCACATCCACCTGTTTCAGATTGTGTCATAGGTATGTGCTTAAGCATTTCATTAACATTTCCCTTTTTTAATGTTAACCCAAGCCATGCTAACTCTACACGTGCATCTGGAAGTTTGCAGCAGAAATGCAACTTGCACCCAAACCTGATGCAGTCCGGAGGCAGCGGGGTGTGAAGCCCGTGGGTGAGCAAGGCAGATCTGAAATATTCCTACTGAGAACAGGATGTTTTCTCCTATTTAAATGAAATGAGAACTCTGTGGATGCATGATGTGCAGTTTTGAAGATCCAGCTCTAAATGTATGGATTTGGAGTATCATCATTCCCCTGTGAAACACACACTCTGCTTGAGGATCTCAGCTGAATTCCAGCTTAAGTTCTCCAAGGCCATATCCATGTTACTGTTTTTTCCTCATCAAAGCAGAACTGCACCCCATCTCCTTTGTTTTTTGAGGTGGGAGGGTCCTTGCTATTTCACAATTGCTTTAGGAAAACCAATACAGTACCTGTGATGGAAAGAGCCACCCATTGCTGGGCCTTTGTTCCACGAGCAGCAACGTTATCCAGCAGCACAGCTCCAAAGTCTGGCTGGGAGCTGAACAGGTTTTAGCATGTTTTTTCATCTCATTTTTTCTGTCTCCTTTCAGTTGGAAGCTCAACTGTCAAGATTAAACCATCCACCTGTGTGGCATACCCCAGCGTGGCTGAACTTGATAGATCTGCACAGTTGGATTCTGCAGCAAAAATCACAGATCTGAGACGTACACATTGAGAATAGTCTACTAATCTTTCCTCCCTCCACTCCTCCCCCTACAAAAGAAAAAAAAAAAAAAAGCAACACCCAAACCCAAACATGTGTTTTTCCTTGTGGTGCTTTCTTTTTAAGGTATCTCCTGTCAACAGTGTCATGATGGGAATTCTCAGTGGAAGCCTTTGAAAAACTAGATTACTGTTGGTATCTCATGTCTTACACACAGCATATTGCAACAGTTGAGGACAGAAATGTGTAAAAAATTTTTTTGAATGGGGAAAAAAGAGAAAAGCCAGGTATGCAAGGCACAGATAGTGTGTTCTGGGTCTGAAGCTTCCAAGCATAGTTTAATTATGTTGAAGAACTCTGCAGAAAAAGGAAGAAAAATGCAGAAATGGTTTAGGGTGAAGTGGGCACAAGCGCCAGGTTGCGCTGCAGGGAAGCCCAGAAGTGAAGGATGTGAGGACTCTGCAGAGATGATTTGGTGCTTCTGCACTTCAGAGCAAGACATCCACCTGCACACTGCTACCCTCCTTCATGGGAAAATGTGACAGAAATGACACAAACTGCTCAAGGACCTTAAATCCCTTCTGAGAGCAGCCTTAACATTCAGCCTTCTCAGGTCTGGGCTGGGAGTAACATGTATTTCTCAGCATTTCCTCCACAAGGTGTTTTTTCCCTGTTGTTCTCCAGTGTTGCTACCACAACACCTGCCTGTGTCATTTTAGCTGTAAAATCTGGAGCATTGAAGTCCACCTTCAAACCTGTGTTATAATGCTCCATGGCATCGAGTTCTGTATCCGATCTCCTTTCCATTCCTCAAACCAGGCTGCTGCCCCTTTATCTTTTATTCTTACCTCATCTGTTGAACAAATGTCACAGCCACAATTATTAGAAATATTTGAACCTGACAGCTGCAAATACTCAGAGGCAGCTATCCGCGCAGAGAACTATAATTAGTTGGAGCATTTAATTTTGTTTTTAAATCACTGAAGTCCTGTATTGGAATCTCTGCAGACACAGGCAGTCAATACAGACAGTGTGACTTAGCGAGCTTTACGGTCATTTATTTTCCATGTATGAAAGGATAACTAATACACCCTGCCTACAATAACATATACTGTATTGCACAAGAAGGAATTTTGCCTCACTAAAGCTCAGACCTGGATACATCCACTAGTACAAACTTTAGCAGTGATACCACACTGAGTGCAGCAGTCAAAAATTACCCCTGAGTGAGCAGAAACTACAGGCTTAGGCTGAAAAGAAAATTAGTGCATAATAATTACTTAGTGATAGCTTCAGGGTGCACTAAAAACATCAGCTGGAATCTCTAATGTTGCCTAAAGTAGGTGTCTCTCATCACTCCTGTCTTATGGAGGGTCAAGGCACAGAAATACCCATTTTGCTCAAGGCAAGGAGATGAGATTTGAGTCTACAAGCCCCAGCCTCACATCTCATTATTCAAAGCACTTCAGAGTTCCTTGGTATTGGCAGTAAATAAAAATTTCTAATTTGTTGTACCTCCTGCAGTTTGATTTCTCCGACCGGATGCAGAGCTTCTCCAGAGCTTCAGACCACCACCCTGTCCATACACAATAAATCCAGGGAATTTATTATCTTCCCTTCTCCTACAGCCAAAGAAGCATCAGACATGCTCAGAGCAGAACTTCTCCAAATAGCCCATCCTCAAATAATTCCAATCAAATTTAGGAGTAGATCCCAGTTTCCTCTCCAAATTCAACACACTCTCCTCTTTGTTGTTTTTCAAGAAATCCTTTCAGAGCTGGAATATCACAAGTAAATATCTGGTCATCTCTATTTCTACATTCATGACTGATGTAGTTGCATGGATTGTGTAATGTTGCTTTGGGTTTCTAATTGTGAGGTTAATTAGTTTATTTGAAGAGAATACAGTTGAAGTAATAAAAGGAAGAAGACAAAGAAGCAACAGCCTATAAAATCATTATACTCTAGTAGTTTTATTGATAAGGATTAGGAGAAATAGCAGGAAGACAGAGAAGGAATAATATTTAGTTCAGATAATAAAATTATACGAACTGCCATATTCATAATGTTAAACAAGACCTGAGGGAAGCTTAAGTTAAAAGATTACACAGGTGGATTCTTTTCCTTTGGAGAACATGAAAGATTATTGTAAATGTATTTTTACGCAGCTGCCCCTTCAAACACAGTCATGAGAAATTAGCCAAACACCCATTTTTCACCACATGGTCTGACACACGCAGCAGTGAGGGGATGGAGCCCTCATTGCTGCCTCTGCTCAAAGCAGGGCTAGGGGATGTTATTTTAGCACATCAGAATTTTGGGGGGTTGTGTTGTACCAGCTCCTTGTCCCTGTCCTGCATCCTGTGGCCCAGACACCGCAGTCTGGCTCATGGGTCACCACAGGCAGCCCCAGCTGTGGGGATCATGTGCGGATGGACAGGGTCAGGGGATAAATGTTGTAATGATATATAAAGATAAATCAGGTACCCACTGCTTTTGGAACAGTCACCTGGGTTCTACAGGCAACCCGGCAATACCTGCAGGCAGGGGTCTTTCCCCCAAAAAAGGAGCACCTATGAACAAAGGACAGGTGAGGGGAGGGAGAAAACAGGTCTCCATGCCCTCCCAAAGATGCTGCTGTTGCTGGCTACCAGCGGGTTTAATTAATTTAACAAAGCTAAATCCAAACCTGGTTGAAATTAATGCTTCAGCTGAGCTCTCTTTAGGTATTCTAGTCCTTGGTCTAAAAGAAGTTCAGTGATATACCAAGCTTGGAAAGAAAACAAGTCTCGCTTAATCTAAGAGACGATGCTTACAATTTAAAAAATAAGGTGGAGGAAAACAGCAGCTTTTCTGTCCTAGGAACTGGAGGCATTCCCAAATAGTCATTGCCCTGGGCTTGGGAATTTGTTTTGATTTTTACCTTGATGTTCACTCACTTAAAGCATGAAGATCCAAAGCCTATATGAGAGCAATAACCGTTCCAAGACATTTACAAATGACCCTCTTAACTGTTTATGAGACATTATCTGAGGTAAAGCAGAGTAGGAGAAATAAACTTGAAGTAGGAAGAGCTGGCTTGCCTCCCAGATGGAGCATGATAAAGCACCAGTGTCAGTGTTTCTTCTCAGTTTTATGGCAGCCTTTAACTGCTTGGTGTTTAGGATTTTTTATCAGAAAACGGAAAGAAGAAGGAATGGATCCAAAGCAAAGAGGTTTTCACAAACAATATTCTCCAAATGACTTTATGTGAGCAGATACTGTGTTATCTGGCTATCAAGATAACACCATTTATTTTTTTACTTGCCACAACAGCCTGCTGCTCAGATTCCCAGTCCTGGGATGTACGAGGAATTCCTGAGCACAGCAATAAATTTTCAAAGGGATCTGGATGACCCCACTGCTTCTTTCCTATTAGAAAATATCCTGAACAAAGTTAATCTCTGGTCAGATTTACCTCATTAAATAAATTTCTATTGTCTCTTTTAAACAGTGTGTTAGTTTTTGATACCCATATTTAGCAGAGCTCTCTGGATTTTGTTCATCTCCCACAAAAGTTTAATGAATGGCCCTTCATGGAGCCATGGTAATGGAATACATGTTTTACACAGAATTCTCTCCTGGAAGTTGCAATTGAATAAAACCTGCCTCACTTCTTAGTTTTCCTTAGCCCAAAGCAGAAATAAACTTAAATCACAATTTTTCACTGCCCCTTCAAAACATTTTCAATGCTACTTTGAGGGAAAAAAAAAAAAAAAAAAGGTAAACCTCAGTTGTTCCATTTTGTTCAAATTTTGAAATGCAAGCTACAAATCAGAGAGTGCCCATGTGGGATTTGGAGTAAAGGTAAAAAGAAATCAAGGTCTCTCAGCAGATATTTCTGCTTTTAACCACCTGCTTTAGGCAGGTCCTCAGCAAGGAAGAGCCTAAAATGAGCAACAGGGCTCCAAAGAAAAGGTTATATCAATGAACCACTGACAATCAGTTCTGAGTAGTTTGTTATTAAAAGAAAAGACTGTAAGACCTCACATTTATAAAGCTGGTGGTTGGACCTTGACTCCTTTCTATTACTTACTCCTTGGTTATGAATTAGCAAAGCCATCCATTTGCACCACTGAACAATCAGTCAGGTCTAGGAGAAAGAAAAAGTAAGTGAATACTCCTTAATAAGCAACAGAACACTCTATAAGGAAAATAGGCTCATTGTATTGGACATATTGGATTAAAAGTTCCCCAGTTTTATGAAAACTTTACTGAAATGGTTGTCAATTTCACAGAATGAACAGTTTGACAGAAATTTCTAAATCCATTTAAATAGAATTTTTCTCATGCTCCTGCAAAGAACTTGGAAGTGTGTAAAAAAAAAATTAATGAAAGAAATCCGGCTACAAGGGAAAAAAATTAAATCCTTCAGAAATAGAAAACTTCAGATCACAGTTTACACAGACTGAAGGCTTGGCTTTTCCAGCCCACCATTGCTCACAACACCTCTGTCATGTGCCATGAGATGCCAGCAGGACTAAGGGATGGACACCAGGAGGAGCAGAGCTGGGGAAGGTACTGGAAATCTCTCTCATCTTCTCAGGCTGAAGCTGAAATCAGTTCATGAAGACAGAGCCAAAGAGCCGAGGAAAATCCATGTCTCTGCACCCATGGAGCCAATTTTTGGTTGGATTCAATATCACAGGCTTCTGCCAAGTCCAATGAAAATTTATCATCAGCTCTCTAAAAACTGGTGTTCTTCTTATCCCTAATTGATTGATTTGGTTTAGCTCCCTCAGACTGAGCTACTGTACAGCGGCTGAAGGGGAAACCATTTCTCTTAGAGAATTTACCTGAAGAAAAAACACTTCCTGGACTGTTAGAATGCAAGATGAGTTAGAAATAAAAGCCCCAGCCATGCCCATGGCATTAACTCTCTCAGTCACTCTGCTGTGTGACACAGCCCCATGGCTGATGCTCGTCTTTCTTTCCCACAGGTAAACTCCCCCTCTCAGAGCAGCATCACTCCTGGTTTCCACCAGCACAGCTGAGCTCAGGCTGGGATCCAACAACTTGGTTCACCCCTGTGGGGCTGCCCAAGGTGAGCTGTGTGCTTTGTAGCACGAGCTCCTGGCAGGCTTTGGGGAAGCAAAGGGTGAAGCAGAGGCTGCCGTGGTGGAGACACATGCAGAGCCCACACAGCCATGGGACTGGGGTGCCCCAGGGGTCCCTGTCCGTGACAGGCAGAGCTGTTGCTCCAGCCAGGCACCAGATGCTGGAAATCCTCGATAAATATGTAAAATCCCCTGATTCCACTGGTATAAAATTTCCAGGCAAAAAAAAAAAAGAAGACGTGTCCAGGGAAACCATGCAATGACCTGAACTTCAAGCTTTCAGTTCCAGGGATTTCAGAAAGCCCTGAATCAAAATTTCCACTAACACCATTTAAAAATACACCCTCCCCAGCCAGCAGGAACCCAAGTGAAGAGCTAAAAATTACTTGAGTCCAGAGCAAGGAAAAAAAAGTCTTAACCAGGTCCTGAAGGATCCGAATTATTTTGGGGATCAAGGAGAGGAAAGTGATGCCCTCCCTATGGTGATGGGATTTCCCTGTAGAGGTATGATCCTGCAGGATGTCTTATCTTTCCTCCCAAGCACAACCTCACCACCACACCACACATTTTAACTTGCTCCAGTTTCTCTCACATTGAACCAGAACTGGTCTAAGTCTTGTTACCACACTACTCAGTTTTATACTTGCAACACGTTAGACCTCATTTTTCTTTTTGCTTTTACTTTTTTGGTTTTTCTAGTTGTGTTTTTCTCCAGATGAGAATAAAGCTCATGGAAGTGTTCACATGAGCCACCTCTTCAAGCTGAAATTACTAGAAATGTTCGTTCATTCATTGAACAACTTTTAGGTGTCTAAGCAAGGGAATAAGTTGTTTTTCCAAGTCCAGCCATGCAGTAAGAGGTTAAGAACCAAATTTCTCTAAGAATTTAAATTGCAGTTCTGCTGTCCTTACTATTTACTGGTAGAATAAAACATAACATCCAAGTGTGAGGCAGACAATAAATCCTTATTCGAAGCAAACCCCAAGATCTGCACCAGTTGTGAGTACAGCCTAATGGCTGCAAATGTTATTTTAAGCATTTTAGAATTTCTCCACCAAAAAAAAAGAAAAAAAAAAGAAGTATTTTGTTAGAAATCAGTGAGCTGGCTCTGAGCAGGCTGCTGCTTCTGTCAAACCTGTCACACTGCCCAGAGCCCATTGCTTGGGTACCAACAGCACAGTGGTTCTGTTAATGCAGCCCTGAGCCCAGGAAAATTCGTTTGGAGCAGCAATGCACTATCCATTTTGCCACCTTGGACTTGCTGTTAGGTCCTGTTTGAGGGTATCTGCACTGCAAACCTTTGCCCAGACTAGATGTCTTTCCCAGACTAGACATCTTTCCCAATGCAGAAAAGTTAAGCTCAGCAAAAAGGAAAAAAGATTGGAAAATCCCTTTCACAACATGGTGCAACTTTACAATTTTTGATTGGCGTCATCCAGCATAAGGATTTCTGGACGTGGAAGTGTTATTTCCTATTTGCCTCTTAGAGCGAAAGGACAGGAGAGCCCATGATTCTCAGCATGCTGCTCATGGATTAATATTAAGAAGAGCAACTTGTAAAATAAAAATGGGGCTAAAAAAATAAAATAGCTTGACAAGGAAACGCTTGAGCTGACTAAAAGAGATTTATTTATACTTTTTGGCAAATACCACATTTTAATTGGGGTTATTACTCACGTGAGCCTGGAACTATATAATATTATCCAATAATATAGAGAATCTGACACCAGAACATGCCACAGAACACATTATATTTGCATTTGCCAGACATGGAATCCCATAAATTGTTGTCTGATAAAGGTCTGCAGTTCAATGGACAAGACTTTAAACAATTTGCAAGGGATTATGGATTTCGACATACAACATTCGGTCATGGTTATTCATAATCAGATGGTCTAGTGGGAAAGGGAATTAAGCCTCCTAAGCACAGCCTGGCCTGAGGCTCTGTCGAACTTGAGAACAGCCCCTTCCAAACCTGGGCCATCCTCCACGAGAGCCTGACAGCCTCAGCTATCCAAACCTCCCGAGGAAGGTGAAGCTGATCTAGATGACTGTGAAGATAAGGCACAAATCATCTTACAGCATCAAAATCCAAAACCTGGGATGTGCAATTTACTGCATCCACGATGCTATTCAGAGACAGGGGAGATTGAGATTTTATGGCAGCTGCTCATGTTTCCCATAAAATTCAAAGCTCACACAGGGAGACTCAGGAGGAAGCAAGGAGCAATTGCAACTTATTTCCCAGGGAAACAAGGACTTGAACTGGAAAAGGATTCAGCAGAGCCACTGCAGGACCAAAAAGCAGCAAGAGGGATGGAAATGCTCCTCAGGGCATAAGCCCAAATACCCAGAGCTCTGGAAAGATTCAATGAGCTCCAATACAATAGTCACCATCACCATGCTCCCTACGAGGGCTGCAGCCCACATGGGGCATAGTGGAAAATTTTCTGCCTTGTTATGAAAAGGGAGGTTTGAGTAATCCAGCACTGGCGCCTAATGCAGCCGAGTGGGAGCTGGTCCCAGCCAAGGTGCCCCAGGCAGTGCCACCTCCCTGCAAGAGAGATGCTCAACCTCCCAGGGGCACCTTTTTTCCAGGTCATGCCCAAGACTCTTAGGAAAAATGTCATGGAACTCCCCATTTTTTGTCATGCTTAATTTGGTTTAACCTAGACTGGGTCTTGTGGACCTGGTGACCCCAACAAGGGGGTGGTCATGCGGAAATGGGGATCAAGCTCACCTTGGAGAAGCACAAACCCTTGGCAGCTGTGCCTACTAACGAAAAAAATGTCATGGAATCACAGTTCCAGGCAGGAAGACCAGCTCTGGGGCTCAAGTTGTACTGCACCTCTGCTAACAGTCATAATTAGGGATTGCAGATCATTGCCAGGAACATGTGCAAAGAACCCAATAAAACCCATGTGTGTCAAGGTTTGGAATCATGTCATCATGGAGCATTTCAGGAAAGAATGCATTTAATGGAATGAAATTATAGAAAAGGAATAAAAACAGGTGTTACTTTCACACAGGTCTCTGCACACATTGAGGGCAATAAGCAAAATAAAGATGAAAAAATGAACCTGAATGTGAAGGTGTACTTGGAAACAAGAATTATAATCTAACTACCTTAGAAAATTTTTGCCTGGGTCCACTGTCTTGTAGCTGTTGCAAAGAAAGGCAAAACATAGCCTTAAGCATCTTGAACGTCAGCTGGACAGCAAGGTTATACTCAGTCCTTTCCAAAATTTCCACATGATCATTATCTTTTCCCCTTCTTTCTATGGAGAGTACTGAAAACCACTTAAAAGAGTGTGCACTGAATGTGTGCAACAAGACCAAAGCTTTCCAAGTGAACTGAGTGCTGGCAACACAATCCAGGCTGAGAGCAGTGGGAATTGCTCTGGTCCATTTATTAAGAGTAGAAGAGCACCACATCAGTAGTACAAACAGCCCTGCATCCCACTGCCAGGAATCTCTGCTGGAAAAGGAAGGAAAAGAAAGAGAGGCTCAAAAGAAGCCATGCACATGTTTGCACTCCATGCTTTGGCAATATCTGGTTCAAGATGTTTTAATCTTTTTCATTAATTAGAAAGCATAGGACTCACACGCTGATCTTCCTTTTCTTCTTGGGGTCTTGTTCCCTTGAAAACAAAGGGTCTTCAGAGGGACTCTGTGAGCTCCCACATAGCACAGCAATGCAAATGAGCAATTCCACAAAAGTCCACAGGTAAAAAGTCCAAAAGAGATTGCAAGTCAATGAAAATTTATAAAGCTTGGCTAGTATGCATCTTCATTTTCATCAGTCTTCTGATTTAAGCAAAGTTCAGTTTTCTGTTCCTCAGGGTGGATCCAGAAGCCCAGGAGTTTCACTGAGCAGCCTCAAATTCACATGGAAGGGGAGCTCCTGGTTTTGCACTGCATGATGGCAAGAGAAAAGCAAGTGTTAAACAAAAGATACTCACTTGTTTTTTTCCATTGGTAAAGTCATCTCACTTAAATTCTGCTGTTCAGATTGCAATGCACACACGTTTGAATCCTCTGATGTGAGAACTGGTACTGTTCACTAGGACAGCTCAGATTTGGGTCATGGCAGGGGGTCGAATAAAACAATAAGAAATTAAAGTATATCCTGACAAAGAACAAACTTTTATCATCTGATAATGAAATTAATCTAGTATGAGAGATACCTGGAACTACTCTTGACAGATACCAGCAACACCTACAACAGCTACTGCAGAGCATTTTGAAACAGGATACGGTGACATCCATTTTACTGATGGGCTCCTGAGGCAAAAAAAGGCAAGAAGTGACAGTCCACACACTCACCCTGGAGAGCAATTGAATCTGGGGGCTTTGCAGGTGTAAAACCACCACAGAAGATTGACACATCCTCCTCACCTTACCATAGCTCCATGAAAGTTTTCTGGAGCAAAATGGACACCTGTGTTATTTCTGCAGCATCTGTGATGGGAATGAGACTATGTCAGTATAAAATTTGTACAAGGGATAGGATTCAAGCCTCATAGGTAAAAGCCTTGAAATTCTTGTCTCTGATCCACCTGTCACATGAAACACAAAAGTGTTAACAAACAGGAAATTCAGCTTTTTAGCTACATTTGGCTAAAAGTGTGAATTTATAATAAGGAATATTGTAACTATTAAATTATCAATGTAGGTCTTCCAAGTAGTCACACAGATGGTGGAACTTGAGGATTTTTTAATACCATTTGATATTTTTCACTGTGATTTTAAGTTTTCCTGACAAACGACTCAAATTTTCATTAAATAATTCCATTATACAGAAATGGCACTAAGGAGAAGTACACATTTCCCAGCCATCCTCTTGCCTGGACAAGAGACAGGGGTGAGCTTAGCCCTGCCTGGACCAGTGCTAGTCCCTGCGGGAGGGCACCCAGGAGCTTTCACATCCATGTTGCTTTCACCCATTTTCTTACATGACGCTCCCCTTTTGGGGCACACAGTCAGCCTGGAGCACAGGGCTCATTTCCAGACTGGTTCCAATACTTGACTTCCTCATTGGTGCCATAAGAGTGAGACATTCCTCTATTCTTCTTTTTTGTTTTTTTAACGTTATTAATTGTCCCCATTGACAGTTCTAAAGGGTTGGTTGTTTTTTTTCCCCTCTGATAAGACAAACACGTTTGAATTAAACAAGCCCTGACAAATGCTGGAGATACACATTGCACCGAAATAATGAGGGAGCTCTTTAATACAACACAATTTGTATGGACAAGTTGTTGCACTGGAGCAGTATGAGCTTGTCAGATCACAGTGAAACCATATTCATTGAAAGAATAGGTACAAGGAAGAGCAGCAGAAAGTATTCTGCTGTACAAACATGCAGCTAAGCAAAGCCTTTGGAAAAAAAATAGGACACATGCAACATTGAACAATTTCTGTACAAAACTGCCTGATATCAATAAAATTCCCCACAATAAATAGAAGTATTTCCCTGACAAAGAGAAAAGCACAAATTATGTCTCAAATTTTGTCAGGTCCAGATACATAAAATGAGAGAATTAAGAGCTGTCGATAGCTGCTGATTTGCAAACTATAAAGCTGAAATAAGCAAACAGAAAAGTGACAGCACAATGGTTGTTAAAATACACAGGCTTACAGCAAATTTAGATAGACGTGTACAAAGTTACACTTCTCAAATCACTCACAATTAATTTGTATGCAGTCCCAATAATGTTAATTTGCTAAAATCAGGAAAAGGAAAGCGTGACAGCCATCCTTCCCACCCGTGTTTGAGCGTGTGTGTGCGTAACATGGACAACCTCCTTCCCAAAGCACAGGGCAGCGTGACTCACACTGTCAGTGTAACTCCCCAACTTCATAACTAAAAGGAGGTGCCCGTTTCGTGCCATTCAAAGCATATTTTGAAGGGCAAATGCTTTCTGGCCTGACAACAGACCTGCCTGCAGTTCGGGGCAGTGTGTGCCGAGCTGTGTCCGCAGAGCTGAGCAGCTCTGCTGGATGTGTGACACGAAGGGGGACGCTGTGAGCGTCCCCTTCCGCACCAAGCAAGAGCAAGGCCGAGGAGCTGTGCCTGCCTGGTGCCTCTGGCACTGCCCTCTCCCTGTGTGACAGCGACAGCCGGTGATGCACAGCCCTTGGAGGGGTGTTTCAGCACGAACAGGCTTGCAGGGAGCTCCTGCCCTCGCTGCAGGGGTTAGCAGTGGAAAGGTGTGAGATGGGGCTTTCCGAGGGCACGCTTGCCTGGGGTTCAGAGGTGTTCAATGCAAGGAGCAATGTCACCACCACCAAAAAGAGAGGCGGCTGCTCTGCTGGAGGGGAGGTTGGCTGCTCCACTTCGAAGGAGCTGCATGTTTGTGACCACCCGCCTCAAGAGGAGGTCCTGGCAGGAGGAATGGATTCTGCTCAGGGAGCTCCTTGCTGGCACACCGAGCACAGACATTAGGCACCCTTTAGCACGTGCAAGCGGTGGTTTGCAGTCAGTCACACCAGGCTGGTTTGATTGGACAAGAGGGCTTCGACCTGACCTGATCCTGCTGGGCTTCTGCCTCGAGGAGGAAGGTCAGTGTCCTGCAGTCATGGCCGGGGTGGTTCTGAGTGCGAGCTGGCTGCTGCTCCTCTGAGCCAGGGCTCAATCTCCCCTCCCAGCCCACTGCCTTCATGCAAGACGCGACAATCTGACCTCCAGAGACACTTCCTGGAGGGCAGAGATCATCATCCACAAGCAACGCAAGATGTGACCTTGCCCTCTGTCATTTGCCTGCTCCAGCATGTCTCTCCTGTCACTGATAAGGCACATCTGGATCATCCTCACATGCTGGGGAAGGACAAAGGCAAAAATCCCACTGCTGAGACTTACAGTCCAGCATTGGCACAGCAATCCTGGAGGAAAAGGGCTTGCATGGAGCCAGCTGCCCCACTGCCACCGCCCAGGGCTCCCAGTCACCTGCTTGCTCTTGCTCTTGCCGTTGCTGCAGGCACTGCTGGTCAGAGGAAGATGATAGCTGCAACCCAACACAGAAATAATTAACTTTGGGACACCGAAGGGAACATGCCACGATGATCAAGAGCCTGCAGCCTGAGGCAGCCCAGCGTGTCAGGAGAAGGGAGCAGCATCCCTGCGAGAGCTGCCACTCAGCACTCTAATTTGTAGTGGCCAGGCATCCCACACCGGCCCGCCCTCCGCCCGCTGTCAGGAAACAGCTCCGGGTGGGAATTTACACGGGGAGGAATTAACAGCCTGCCCTGGGCTGCGAGGAGGCGTTTCGGGTTTCACGGCCGCCGATGGATGACGGGAGACGAGTGCTGCGAAGGGGACACGGCACCTCTCAGCATCCCGCCAGCTCTCTCTCCCAGAGAGCACTGCTGGGCAGTGCTTCTCCAGCTGCGGACACCCGGGGACTCTCCCCCAGCCACCAGCTTTAACATCGATAATCCCACAAATAGCCATGGGGGTTTAATTCTCCTCTGGCGGAAAAAAGAGTCAAGAAAATGAAATGGCAGGATGGTATCTCTGCAGCAGCTCGGCAAGTCCTGCTGCCCAGGGAAGAGGGAAAGAAGCGGCTCCTGGCTCTCTCTTCCCTGGGATGAAGCCGACGAGCTGAGAAAAGTTGTGGAAGAAGAAAGGCAAAGCAGGCTGAAAACGTGGTTTGGTCCAAGAAGCTGCAGCAGATGGGAAAGGGGCACCAGTGACAGACTGGCCAGGTCACCGGGACCGGTGTGTGTCCTGAAGGACGCAGGGACACCCCACAGGGCCAGCCCTTCCATCCCAGCTCTGTGAGGAGCATTCCAACCAGAGTCCCTCAAGGCAGAAGGGAAGGGGCTGGAAGGAGATTTGGAGGAAAGCAGAGGACCATGGCAAGGCGGCTGGGATAGAGAGCACGGGCTGCGTTCTAAAGAGAGGAAAGCACAGTCAAATACAAACCTCTCAGCTGGGGGACAGCAAACGGGACGTGACAGGAGCCCACAAGTATCTGGAGGCTGTAAACATCAAGGAGGGAGAGAAATTATCTGCAGTTGTAAAGAGGGCATAATTAAGACTAATGGGATAAGATTAAGAAAGGAAGAATTTAGGCTGAGTATCAGGAAATATTTCCCAATGATGAAATACGTTAGGCTGCTGAATAACCCTTCCAGGGAAGACATGGGAGCACAGCAGTTTAGATGGTTATGACTACCCATGACTAAAGCCTGGGCTATGTGCTGCCAGGCATAATGGATAATGTAATTTTTGTCTCTGGCCTCCAAGGTTATTTCCTTTCCATCTCTACAGGAGGAATATCTTATCAAGTAATAAATGCTTTGAACGTGATGCTCCTTTTGTCAGAGACAAAAGAGGCTCCCAGTTCCCAGCCCTGCCAGGAGTGTCACTGCAGTCAGCGGATTAGGGATGCACCCTGCTCTCCTGGTCACACCTCTTGCCTTTAGGGCACAGTCGCTTCTCCCAAATTCCAACCAAAACAAATACAACCTGTACTAGAAAAAGAAAAAGAAAAAAGAAAAAATAAAAGAAAAAAGAAAAAGAAAAAAGAAAAAGAAAAAGAAAAAGAAAAAGAAAAAGAAAAAGAAAAAGAAAAAGAAAAANGAAAAAGAAAAAGAAAAAGAAAAAGAAAAAGAAAAAGAAAAAGAAAAAGAAAAAGAAAAAGAAAAAGAAAAAGAAAAAGAAAAAGAAAAAGAAAAAGAAAAAGAAAAGAGAATGGAGCTGGTTTATTTTGCATTGATTTTAAATTTGCCATTAAATAACATGAAATGTATTAATGTAAAAAAATTACCCAAATGAAGTGTTCGAAAATAAGGAATGGGAGAATTGCAAGCTCACATTGAATTTCCTTGTTCTTTTGCTGTGTCATTTGTAATGACACAGATTTGGACTGTCAACATCAAACTACTGCTTCAGTCAAACCTAGGAAGCTTTTGTACCCCACAAAATATGTACCTGTCCAGAAAACAGGATTTCCGGTTATTTTCATGGGAGAATTTCCATTCAGACCTTAACGAGGAAGAGTCAGTCACCCAAACAAGAGGAAGGCAGCAGGGAAAAGCCATCCATTGAGATCTGACTCATTGCATTTACATTTGTAATTAGGGGACTGGAAATGCTCAGCAGCAGCTCAAGTGACAGAAATAGAATAATATCAGCTTTCATAGCTCTTGTGAAAAGCTTCAGGTACAATCCTGAAATCCAAACTGTTTATTTACAGTGGACAGCAGGAGAGCAGCACAGGTCTGAGTTACAGCATTAAATGGAGATCCCCAGGTCCCGAGCATTGGTGATGAGGCAGCCAAGGAGAAGGGGCATTTCTGAGTCTTTCAGAGCCCCAAGGCTGGGACATGGTGGGAGGAGGAGGAGGACTAGGGAGCTATAATAAATAAACACTCTTTAACACTGGATCTCAGTGATAATAATCCATCAAATCCTAAAGGTTTGCCCTGAGCAACTACCCAGTTTATGTGCAGTGGGTTACTTCCTTTGTACAAAATCTTTCATGCATCCTTATTTCCCATATACTGTTTCACCTCGTGTTATACCTTGTAATCTTGGCTTGTAATGCAGTTTAAAGTTATTATATGTCACATAAGGGTTGAAGTTTAAAGAAACCAAACCGCAGCTCAGCTCAGACACACCGTAGCACTGGGAGGAGCACTTAGAAAAGCTGAAGTGAACCTGCGGAATGCTTTTCTCACCTGCAGGCTTTAACACCAGCAATTTCTATTTGGGTGAGCCATGACCAAGGACCCCAGCACAGCAGGGAGGAGCAAAACCAGAAACCACTGGAGGTTTCTCATGGCAGAGTGCTGGTACAGCCACAGCTAAAAGGCAGCAGCAGTTCTGCAGGCACTGTTGATGAAGGCAATGAGGCTCTTGTGAAGATGCATATTTAACATTTCATAGTGTTTTAAAACGAATGAAGATGTACCAATGTGAAACCAAAGGGTTTTCTGCTCAGGATGGGCAGGACTGGAGCATGCAGTACCCAGCTGGTCCCTGGACACACACACATCCCACATCCCGCTGCACCGCTGTGCTCGCAGCAGCAGCTTCTCCCCCTATCAGATGTGAGTCACTGCCAGAGGCAGAATGCCAGACCTGATGAACCAGAGGTCTTATCCGGTCTGGAGGATCTGAACTTCCAGTGTTTACTTAAGAATGAAGAGGAATAAACTCTGGTTTTTAAAGCTAAACATCTAAATGCACTCACTAATCTGAAGAGGTACAGTAAGCAATTGTACAAACACACCTTAGATGTCTCTTGGCAAATTTTACAGTTCGCCCAAAAAGATGTGTCGTCTTTTAAAATATGAAAATCCAGCTTCCCTGAGTCTTCAGGGAACTGTTCTGCTTTTCTCCTTCACAGGTACTAAAAGGTGAAGCGAGAAAAGCTGAAACCAGGTACAGCTTCACACAAAATATCAACCCCTATGAGCAACCCAGAGGCAAAAACACCACTGCATACTGGCCATGCAGGTGGATTTTCTCTGCAGGCTGGGGCAAACAGAGGATTAAAATATCTGACACCCTCATCTGTAGTGCTTGATTTTATGACCAGGAGCCTAAGCCTGTACTTCTCCCCAATAGCCATGTGTAATCCCTTTTTGAAAATATTTCACTCCAGCCACAGCATTGAAATATCATTCAAATACATTCTGAAAGATTTTTTTCTTTTTATTTTCCCTGAAAACATGGGCAGTTACTGAATTTAATGTTTTGTAGAGTAAAACCACAAGGTTTCACTCAGTCCTCATCTATAATTGTGGTAGACACTAAAAAAATCCCTCGAGAGCCCCAGCACACACAGAGCCAGACCAGATCTTCCAAGTTCCTTCCACACACAAATCCTCCTGAATAACAAATATTAATATATAGTAAATAATAATTGCAATACTTAGCACTTCCCACCCATAGATCTCACAGTATTTCACTGAGCTGGATGAATGCCTTTAATTCTCTTGCTCCCAGGCAAACAAGGACTTCTCTTTTGCAAACATTTTCCATGCAGGTGTTTCATTTTAACCTTATACCTAGTTTTACTGATTATGCTGTGGTCAACCCAGTCACTGGGAGAGCTCCAGATTAGTCTTCTTCTGTAAATGATCCCCTTAGGAGAGAAAAAATACTAAATGTGTTTTTAACCTACAGACATGGATGATTCATCTGCTTTCTAAGTAGCAAACATTTGCACCCAAACTAGATGAAATTGGATGGTCTTTAAGGTTCCTTCCAACCCAAAGCATTCTAGGATTCCGTGATTCTGTGATCTTTGGCAGGGTGGTGTTTTCTGGAGCTCAAGGACAGCCAGGATGGGATGGCAAGAGCAGCACAGGAGAGTTCTTTGAGGAAGCTCATGAGATGCAAAGCTTTTGGGAGTAACAATATGCAACAGATCTTTACATGTGCATCTACCAAATCCACCTTGAACATCCTCACCTTGGAGCCTTGTTTTGCTGTAAAATACACAAAGACATAACAAATGAGGTTTTTCACATTGGGTCCACTGGATACTCTCAGGCTCCCTCTGGAAGCTACCTCTCCTTTCTGCTCACTGAATTTAGCAGATCTTGGCAATAGGTTTGGCAATTAAAAAACATCTAAATACAGCTACATATGGTAGGTCCATGAGTAATGAGATGCATATTTAGAAATTAGGGCAGAGTTAGTTGCAACCTCCTTGGAACTGCACAGAAAGTTCAAATTCCCTCAGAAATAACACCACTAATGTAATGTCAGTCTGTCTTTAACCCCATCTTCAGACACTGGTGGTGGGGATGGCTGGTGCTGAGCACAGCCAAGGAAAAGGGGGAACAGCAGGGGATCCCCCTGGGCCCTGCTCCCCAGGTGATAGCTCAAGGCTAACACATGGCAACATCTCCCAGAACAAGAACACTCCACAGTTCAATCCATCCCTGCAATTAGGAGGCAATAACTCTGGTGGGAAAAATGTAACAAAATATTAAGCCATCAGTTTTCATTTGTATGAGGCCCTGTGTCTGCTGCCAGAGAGCTCTATCCTATGTATAGATCCTGCCAAATAATATGCATTTACCTCATTTCCACTACAAGCCAGCCTGGTCACCTATAAAGATTAATGTTTCGGACCTGTGCACAGGGTGGAGATGAGTTTCAGATGGATCATCAGGCACTTAAATAGTTTTCGAATAGCCTTGGAAGTCATTAATCTTAATAGATACAGCAATAATAATATAGGACAGAGAAGGTCCCATGGGGCAGGGGAGGAGGTGGTCCTGGCTCTAAGAAAATCTTGTTCCACTATTTAACTTCAGGAATCAAGAGTGACTGGGCCAAAGTCCCCTCTCCTTCCTCTCACCTTGGCCCAAAGCCAACCTCTGGGGAAGAAGGAGGAATGAAGTACATACCCAGTGATGGGTACGTGTACTGCACCTCTCTGCCCTCAGCACTTCTTCAGGACTGAGCACAAATTTACCTGGGAGTACAGGCTCGGTCCCTACACGACCAAAGCTAAATGGATCTCAACTAAAGGTAGGCTTGAGTACCTATATTATACCTATATGGGGATTTTTCCTGACAAGGTCTAAGAAGCTGGTTTGAGTAGATGCCAGGGTCTAATAGAGGACACATTCAGACAGTGAGTGAGCTGAGACACTGCTGTGCTTTCAAACCATGGGTGAATAATACTAAGCACAACAAAGTATTTGGAGCCAGATGTAACAACTACCTTGTGAGAGCACAGGAGGCATCTGGGTTAATTTGAAGGTATATGGGCCATTTATCACCTTCCCCAAAATCTATAAGGCATGGAATAAACTGTAGTAGAGATATTTGGATCAATGTCTAGACCTTAAGTAACTTTTCACTAATGCCCAAATACCCAAGACTCTGTTCTTTGGCAGTCAGTCCTGAGACAGATCTCTGGAACATTCATTAAATGTGTTGTGATTTCTCTGGCAAGTAAACAGCTGACCAAGAGCTGCAGAATCAAAAATCCTGCAAGTGCAAAGATGAGAAATACATCAATATTACATTGATGGAGATCTACTCACAATAACATCTACATTGTATAAGGAAACATCTCCAAATGTCATTCCTGAAGAATAACAAGCAGTTTTATTGGAATAAATGTGGCCTTTCCAGTTGTCACAAACAGGGCTATAATTATTTTTAAAGAGAATTAAGCTAAGTATTACCACCCTCTACAAAACTTTGTTTGTTTGTTTCTGTTTGTTGTGGGTGATCCTTGGTTTGCAGCTTGTTAGCAGCATGTCACCAGGGAATAAACACAACCACACACACAAAAGAAACCTCTTTCCCAACATCTTTCAAGGCTCTGGCTGCTGCTTATTGCTGACGTACACAATTGCTGCAGTTTTTTTTGTTGTTGCATAACTGTGACTATTAGCAGTTGGGGATGCATAAATATCACGTGTGTTTATTACTCAGAGATGGCAATGATGATAAATTTAGTGATTTAAAAGGAGTGAAGGGATTTCCTTGACACAACAACTCTTTTCTCTGTTTCCATCTAACCACAAGGCAGTGATGCACACCTCATTTTTTCCACAAATGATTTGGGTCTAGCATTATTGATCCAGTGCAGCTACATGAGCCTTTCACAAGCATGATCAAAATGCCAATAAACTCTGCTCTTGTATAGCTTCTTCCATTTGTCCAACACCTTTTCCTGCCTTAACCTGCCCATGTCCTGGCAGGAGGTCAGCGTAGTTGGTTGCAGGCACATAAACCTCATACAACTTGCTGGAATCACACCAGGAGACTGGGCAGGGCTGGAAAAAGGACTTCTCCCAGTCCTCATACTTAATTTTCCCTGCATAAACTCATGGATATGTTTTTAAAGTAACGGAGGTTCTCTGCCTTTCCTTCATGATGGATGCCTTTTCCACCAGCGATGTCGGGCTGTAGATGAGATTAGGGAGAAATGGGGACAGCACTGGGTCTCATCCCGCTGCTCTTCCCATAAATCTGAGAAGTAGACTCCTTTCAGTGGGGAATAGCAGTGAAGCAGGGAGGGGACTGAAGTGCTGGAAATATTGCCCTGAATGGATGATCTTGAAGGCCTGACTCACACAAAGCTCCCAGCGGAGTCAATGGGAGGGCTGCTGGACTCATATATAAAGGGAACATTTCGTTATTGACTCCCTTCCCCCCATATGGTTAGGTCTGTCTTGGGAAGGACAATATTTTCCAAACAATCTGTCATTTCTTTTTCTGAGCTCTCCTTTCCATTTGGCTCTAAAACAAATGTGAGTGCACAGACAGAAACTTATTCCTTTACAATTTGCCTCTTCTGGGAAGTTTAGAAATGTTACAATCCAGTCATGTTCCAAACATCTCGGTTTCTCCCAAAGAAGCAGTGCGGCCTTTTAGACACTATTCCAAGGATGGACTAACAGGGAAGGCTGCAAATAAAGGAATGGGTGATCTTGGAGAGTCATTTCTTCACTATATTTGGAAATACAGAGAGACATTCTTTCATTGAATGTTTGTGATGATTTAAAAACGCAATTGCAAAGGGTTCTTCTGTTTGTGCAAGAGCAATCTGTGCCACCATCATACAGGATACAAGCTTGGCTGTGGAAGAAGTACTTTTGGAAACTGGCTTGACTTGGATATGGTTTGATGCCGGTTTGGTTGGCATCAGGAGGGTCACCTGGTGATGAGGTGCCTTTCCCTCCCAACCCCTGGCAGCACTGGACACTCCTTGGTGTCTTCTGGGCACAAGCCCTGGTGTGTTGCTGCCACCTCAATCCATCCGATGTCTTGTCTTGGTGAGAAGCTTTGCAATTATCATCTTTTGTTCTGAAAGCTGAGAAAAGCAGACACGGGGACTAATTAATCCGCTCTGGATCAAGCATGAAGGAAAGAACATGATTTAGGCACCTGCTTATCCTCACCAGCCTCTATTTCCACCTTATCTCCATTCACTCCTACATCTTGCCTCAAAGAAGCATAAAACATTTGTTTTTCTGGTACCTGGAGCTTGCTGTTAGTGCCTGTTCAAAGGTGTCTCTGTCCAACTGACCTGTGTGGCTGAGGAGCTCTGTCAGGCTCCCAACCTGTTATGCACATTCAGCAAGCACTGTCTCCCAGACTGGGAGGGGTGGAATCTGTATGTAATCTGCCCCTGCAGCCCAGGGGCCACAAGGCAGCCCCACTCCTCTCCTGGGGGTCTCTGACCTGTTGTTTGCCTCTCCAGAGGTTTTTTGATCCCCTCTAAGAGGGGGTTCACTCTGAGCTTGTCCCTCCAGGAAGAGGCTCCTGAGCTGGGAGATATTCCAGCATCTATATCCAATCTTTATGGATGATCTTGACAGCCACAACCCATGCTGAACATGGGCAGGGTGCTCTCAATATTTATCCTATTCACCTGCTCGTAGTCATGACTCAAATTACTTGAAAACCTTCACAGAATCAGAATCACAGCCTGGGTACAGTAGGAAGGGACCACTGGAGGTCCTCTAGTCCAACCTCCAGGAAGAATTTCTTCAGCACCCACCCAAAGACCTGGAAAAAGCCTCTCCTGGAGCTGAGCAAGCTGTTCTCCAGTGCTGGGCCATCTGCAAGACTGGTGGGACACAGGGGTCTCCCCAGATTCTCAGGCAGGCAGCCTGGGAATCTCCCCTCTATCCTCAACATGTAAACATCTGCTGGAGGAAGACTTTTCTCCTAATAACACGTCATTAAACATTGATTTAAAGACAATCATCTTCCCTCTCTTCAGTTTCACAGCACCTTTAAAACAGCTGTTAGGCTGCAGCAGGGATGATCAGCTGAACAGGAAACACATTGTTAGCTCCCAGCATTAAAACAGTAGAATGCATTAATTTATGAGCTCCTACTCCCTCTCCAAAAGTTTTATTATGTTAATATCACCTTGATGTGCTGGTAGGCCCCAGTGCCAAAGCCTCTTTCACACAGTATGTGCCATCCTAAATTACAGGCTGGGCGCCTTCTGGAACTGCCTTTGGAAAACTGGAGTAAACCAGTGAGCACTGAAGTTAATATTATCTTACAGACTAACAACCAGCTAATGCTCGACATGTGAATCCCATTTACTTCTTCTCTCTATAACAAATGGCAAGTGTAGAACTGGACTGTTCCTGATTTTATGCTATTTATCTTTCTGATCCATTCCATATTCGTTGTCCTTGGTTTTCAGCTACAGTTATAGCCTGTGCGTGTATGAGTGTGTGACCTGCCCTGCTTAGGAAAGTGCAAGGCATGTCCCTGCTGCCGTGTTTGCTTGGTCGCTGCATGACTTTTGTGTTTTTCTCTTGAGAGGGAAATTCCGGGGGGTCGGTATGAGAAGTGCAGTGTCCGAAACTCCAGAGGCATCCCTGGAAAACCAAAGTGGACCGAGGGCCTGGGAATGAGGAGTGAACTCAGTGTGCCTGTATCACCCAGGCAAGCATCTCCTGGAGTCCTGCATCCTCCAGCCGGGGCAGCCCTGGGTGCTGTTCACAGCCTTCCCCGCTGTTCTAAGCTGCGCACCCACTTCCACACTGAGGTCCTGAAACAGGAGAGTATTTCAGGGGGAGAAAATAAAAGGAAAAGAAGTGGCCATTCCTTGTCCCTGCCCCCTCGGACAAGAGCCCCAACCGGGAGGAAATGAAGAGGGCTGGGGCCGTGTAACCAGGAGCACGAAGCCGCCCCCCGAGAGAGGCTCGGCCGGGCGGGAGCCGCCGGACGCGGGGGGCCGGGCCCGGGGATGCCTTCGGCGGCAGGACAGAGGTGCGGGGCCGCCGGCGCCGCCG
>VZTX01011199.1:59669-72130 GCA_013400915.1 Pardalotus punctatus
AGGTGCGGAGCGTTCCGGGGCTGCGAGACAAAGCCGAGCCGGGGCGTGCGGCCGGCGCGGGGAGCGCCCCTCACCGCGGCCTCGCCTCCCGCCCCGCGCTCCCCGCTCCGCTCTCCGCGCAGTCCTTGACATCTTTATACCGTGTATAAATTCTTTCGTGGCCTCTGCGCTTCGTCAGCTCTGACAAATGCGCTGGGAGAGGCAATTCCAGAGGGGTTA
This sequence comes from Pardalotus punctatus, assembly GCA_013400915.1. NCBI lineage: Eukaryota > Metazoa > Chordata > Aves > Passeriformes > Pardalotidae > Pardalotus > Pardalotus punctatus. Next base: position 59,889 of record VZTX01011199.1, read on the forward strand.
CCTCATTTTATAACTTTTTATATGTATATATATATTTAATTTTTTTTTTTCCAAACACACCGTAACGTTTCCAGCCCCCAGCGCTGCTGCTCGGGGCGCTCCGCGCCGCGGGACGTTCCGCGGCTCGTCCCCGGTGCCCTCGGCGGGGGAGGCCGGTGGCGGCAGTGCCGGGTGCTGCAGCGATGCTCGGAGCCCCGAGCGGCCCCGGCGGGACGGGGGCTCCCCGGGACGAGCCGGGGGTCTGGGTGATGCGGGCCGGGGCTGCGCGGTGCCTCAGAGGGGCTGCGCTGCCGCGGTGGAGAGGCGGCTGCTGCCGCAGACGCGCAGGGAGGGAGGGCGGAAAGACCCTGGGCCGTCGATGAATTTTCCTTTTCAGAAAAATAATATTCTACAGCCCCTCTGCTTTCCTTTTTTTGTTTTTCGGTGTTTTGGTTTTGTTTGGTTTTTTTTTCCGATTTAAAAAATAGTCACTGTCTTTGGGAAGTATATATATCGCGGGTTCCGCGCAGCCCCTACGGCAGAGTAAAATCCTGGAACTGGGGGAGAAATTGTTTTTCTCCGCGTGTTAACCCCTCTTAAATGGACGTGAGGAATGCCCACAGATGTTATCTTTCGGCGATTTCGTTTTTAATCTCTCATTAAAAGCTTTGTCACTAAGCTAGTTTTCTATCATTTTTATTATTTTCTATTTTTTCGTCCCCTTTCCCCAAATTTTGCCAACCCTACTGCAGATGAACACAAAGTCCGAGTCACGAATTGAACATAAAATGATACCTAATGCTTGAATCGAGAACCTAGATGTCGTTTGCCTTTTTTAACAACAATTTTTAAATATATATTTTCCACTTAACAAACCAAAGTCCATGTTCTCTAGGTTATTCCCTGCGCCAGCTCCAGCCGCCTATATAAAAACTGACTTCCAAATATTTCCTGAGATCTACTTCACTGGCAGAACTTCCCCAAAAATCCTTCATTTGCCTGAAATAAGAACAAAGTCCTTGGAAATCCCGCGCTGGAGCCGTGGCCACATTTCCCTGGGAAAGTTTTAGACGAGTTAGAGGCGCCTGAGACCGAGGCAGATTTTTCCTACTGAAACCCACCGCCGAACAATAACCTGGTGGCTCTGCCACCTCTCCTTTACAGTGCGTTTTATTGTTCATGCATGTGCTATTATGAAAATGTGTATTTCAAAGTATATATATATTTTCCTCCTTCTTATCGCGTTTAAAGAAGGGAGCGCATTTCTCCCAGAAAATGACTGCAGATGGAACAATTCATTATTTCCCTCCCGTGATGAGCCACTCGGATATACGTTGTTTCTAAATAACAAAAGGGGAGGAGAAAACACTCTCTAGTAGAGCCGAATTCCTTCGTTAGACCGCCTCCTAAACGTGCTAATAAAACTAATTCGTTTTATTTGCCCTGAACTTTTATATCTAACCCGGCGCGCTGATTAGCACAGCCCTCTGGAAGGCGGTGTGTTCCTATCTCTCCCCGAGATGTGCCCGTTAAGATACGGCCGTTTCCACAATGAAACTGGAAAGAAAAGTGTCCCGTGCCTTTATCTCGGCGGTGTTTGCTCCTGGGGCAGTGGAGACGAGCGGAGCTGTGCGGGGAGCAGCGCGGTGCTGCCGGGCAGAGGGGCGAGATCAGCCCTGTGAGGGGGGAAATAAGAGGAAAAGTCAGAAGAAAAAATTAAAAGGAGAGACTAAAAAAAAAAAAAAAAGGTGGGGGGGGGAGGGGGCCGAGGAGGGGAAGGAAAGAAAATAAGAGAAAGATTTAAAAGAAAAAATACAAAAGGATGGGAAAATAAACAAAATAATACAGAAGATTAGCTGAATGTTCTCAAAGGTTAATTATTTCTCTGATTTTGCATTTTAAGGCAGGAAATGTGTAGGTCTTGCAGAGATTCGCTGCTGTTCTAAGCACATTAAAGAGTCCAGCACATTATTAGAATATTTCAGCCCTTCAGGAAATGTCCTGTTGAAGGGAAATGTGTTTCTCCCATCCAAATGCTGGAGCAATTAAGAGGTTGCTCGCCCAAAACAAGGTGGGGGAAACCCACAAGGAAACCTAATGTCGTTCATTCTAAATGCATCCTCTTTTTTCTTCTGAAGAGGAGTCTTCAACAAATGCCAACGGAGTGCCCGGGCCTCTGATTATCCTTTTTCAGATGCATCTTGTTGAGCCCACAAAAGTGCCGCATTTCTGGATCTAAAGATGCACAAAGTAATATGAGCAGGCTGCCTAGCAAACTCCGGTGCCCCTTCCTCCGTCAATTAATCAGAAAAGCATGTTCGCTCTGACCAGAGAGGGAATTGTGTAGCTATATTGTGATTTTCCCCTCTTTTCCCCCCACCTAGGGAGAAAAAAACCGTATTCCTGAGCTATCCATCCTCCGACGTTGTCATTGCAGTGCACTGACACTCTCCCGTTCACATCAGGTTTATCAGAGATAAATCCAAACCGCTGCTAACAGCAAATTCATATTTTCTTGGAGCAGAGTTCGGTGTCTGTGGTCTGACGGATGCGAGGAGGGCTGGGAGGCATCTCCTGGCAAGGGTGAGACTGTGCCGCTAGGGGTTTGGGGGGGAAAAGGAGTTGTCCCAGGTCGGACAACTACGAAATGGTTTTATTTTCGGGGTGCTGGTAGAATGACGGTCGAAGTGAACCAGCACCATCCCACCCACCTCCAGCTCCTTCCAGCTGCAGAAACCCGAATAAGAAAACCATTTCTCCAGCCGTCAGTCGCTGCATTTCAAGAAAGCCTTGGGGTATCATTTGTATCTGTCAGAAAACATTAAGCCTTCAACTTTTTCATCCCGAGCTTTTTCAAGCGCTGCCGCTGGCCGCCGCGCCCGGGGGAGCCCCGGAGCGGGATGCGGATGGCGCGGTTGGGGGGCAGCCCCTGGTGTCCCAAGTGCCTCGGGAAGTGTCCCGGACCAAATACCTCCTTGTGTGTTTCCCCCATTGTGTTTCAGAGGCCTGGAGAGCCGAGGTGGTGGGGCAGGGTCGGCCGGACCGAGGGGAGAGGGATGGGGCAGGGAGGCAGCGGGAGGCTGGGGGTCGAGGGCGGCCTCTGGAAACTCTCCCGCGGAGCATCCGCGGCGCGGAGAGGCCCTGAACTCCCGCGGAAGGCGGAGGTTTGGCCGACACATGGAGGGACGAAGGCTACGAGTCCAAAAGGGGCTGATTTCGTTTTGCTCTACTTCTTAGGAAAATTGCTGTCCTGGCTGCTCAGAGGAGGACGGGCCGGCCGGGAGCCAGCGTAATTTTCCACCTTCTCCTCCTGAGCGATTTAACACGCACTTCGTGCTGAGTTTCTTCCCTCTCTCTGCTTCTCGCTCCACCCGGCCCGTGGGGGACCCGGCTGTAGCTCCGGCGGAGATCGGGAAATTATGGGGCTCCTTTCACCGTTTTGGGGTTTTGCTTCTTTTTACCCTCAGGCCGGGGCCGCGGTCGCGCGGGGAGTGCAGAGCTTTGCCTTCCGCGGGGGCGTACACGCGGATTTCCACCTTGTGCGTAAGGGTCGTGTTTTCATTTGGGGTGATGCTGTTTTGGGGCAGGACACCCCCAGAACACTTTCCCGACGGACACGACCCCCACGGTACAGCGCAACAACAACACCTGCCCCCCGCAGTGTGCTCCGTGCTCCGCGGGGCATCGCACAGTCCTGCGCACACCGGAGAGCGCAGCCCCGGACCCTGCTCCTTCTGACACGCGTGGGCATCCCGTGGGTCAGAGCCAAGCATCGGCAAAGGCCTGCCCGCTGGGAACTTTCTGGATGGTTCCGTTATGAAAAGTTGTTTTCCTGCAGCAGCTCCCGTCTCCTGGGCTCAGCAAAGGGGAGGCCAGGGAGGGTGGCTGGTTTAGTTTGGGCTTGGTTTGGTTGGGATTGCCTTGTTTGAGTTTGGCTTAGCTTGGTCTGGTTGCATTCGTTGTGGTTTGGTTTGGTTTGGTTTGGTTTGGTTTGGTTTGGTTTGGTTTGGTTTGGTTTGGTTTGGTTTGGTTTGGTTTGGTTTGACTGAGTGGACTTGACTGGGCTGGGTTTAGTTGGACTGAGTTTGTTTGAGTTGGATTTGTTTGGACTGCGTTTGGCTGGGTTTGGTTGAACTGAATTTGGTTGGGTGTGGGTTGGAGGGCTTCTCCCTCCTCTCTTGCCTCACTGCAGCTCTGTTTTTCAGAGGGCTTCCCTCTCTTCTCGGGTAGATATGTGCTTGGGACGAGATGTCTTCATTTTTGTAACAATTTACAATAATTTATAGACTGAATCTGAGTCTATACAACGTTAATAAATCTGAAAAGGAAAAACTGGCAGAGAATGAACTTCACTACCTGATATACGGCCCAGGTGGTTTGGCATTGGTTGCAACCACCGTAGCCAGCCAGAGATGGGAGCCCGTCTCCAAAATTCGGGACCCCCTCCAGACATCTGGGGGTGACACGGGCCTGTCCCCTCCAGGGCAGCGAGAGTCCTGCTCTCGGACAGACAAGTCTCTTCTTCACGGGCCTGTCACTGGCGTGGCCAGCGTTGATTTATTTCTAGGCGCCATCCTTAGTTCTGGGGTTATTTATAGCAGGAGGAAGCGGAGCGGTTTATTTGCGGGTTTCCAGCCTTTTACAGATCCCTGATGCAGTCCTCAGCCGGGGAAAGCCGGGAGCGCGGTGGCTGCGCGGGCGCGGAGCGGCGGTGCTCTCCGGCCACCCCACGCGGAGCGTTCCCACGCAAAGCTGCCCCGTCACCGCTGCCCCCGCCGGAGCTCCGCGGGTCCCGCTCGGCCCCGGCCCCACCCTCCCTCCGCCTCTGCCCGGCCCTTCCCACGCCCACGCAGGTCGCGGCTCCTCAGGGACGTCCTGGCGGGGTCTCTGCGGCCGGGCTACTGCGGCCCCTCCTCCTTCCCGCAGCTCCCTCAGCCCCCCGCGAAATGGTGGCAGAAAGGGGGACCCGAGCCCGATGCTCCTGTCCTGCCCAGCCCGTGGGGCCGCTGGGCCGCTTTGGAGTCCCGGGAAGAGCAGCCGGCTCCCAGTGGGACATCAAGGCTTGCCTTGGGTAGCGGCCCGGCTGAAAGGTGAGGTGTGACGTCAGGGAGGCAACGAATGACGTCACGCGAATAGACCCGTGACGTAGCGCCTGGTGAAAGGAGTTGCCGGCGGAGAGGTGTCCTCGCCATCCCGAAGCGAAGCTCGCTTCGAGGGGAGGAGAGAGGAGAACGCGCAGATCTGGGGGTGATCGCCCTGCGGGTGCGCTCTGTTGTCATTACATAAGTGTCGCGACCAGCAACGGGAATAACCGAGAGGATTTGGCTCTGTGCTGTGGGACTGTGCCTGCTCCACAGAGCGCGAAGCGAGAGGATGCCCTTAAATCCACAAAAGACATATGAGACACACAGAGAAGACAGATATAGGATAGAATTAGATAAATACAAAGTATAGATTAGATAGATCTATGATATAGATACATTCTCCCAGTGCCGGTCCTTGCGCAGGTGTGCAGTAAATGCCCGACCCAAACTACAGCCTTGGCGCGGACACCCGTGGAGACGGTCAGGAGAGAACCAGAAGCTGCTCCGGCTCCCGAGGGCCGGCCGCTTATTCTCTATTTAAGGTATCGGGGGATGTCTGCCCCGGGAACACCCCAGGGGGAACCGAGGGCTGCGGTCGCCTGGGGAGGCATCCTGACCCGGCATTACCGCAGCCGCCGCCTCGGCAGAATCACGCCGGTGCCCGGGCAGAACCTATCTTTGTGCCCAGCCGGGAGGAATTGAACCTAGAATGAATGCTTTGAAATTAGATTTTATAGAACAGAACAAAAACTGTAATTAGGCGCATTATTAAAAAAAGGAAAATTTAAAAGAACGAAAAATGCCGTCTCCGGTTCGGAGGCTGTTGTGAGCAGCGGGTTTAAAAAAGCCGAAGGGGAGACGGGCTGTTGGCAGACCTGTGGAATCATAGAACCATCAAGGTTGAAGAAGACCCATCGAGTCCCACCGCCTCCCTCCAGTACGGCCCGCCGGGCTCCATCCCCCTTCCGCCGAGGGCGGGGGAGCCCCCGCATGCTGACCCCGGGGCTGCCGCCCACGGAAATAAGGGAAAAAAGGGGATTGTGAAGGGTCTCAGACACGGTGCACGTTTGCAATCTCTTCACCTCCCTCCTCCTTGGGAGAAAGGCCGCTCCCACCTTTTGCTTCTCACGCGGGAGGAGGTCTCCATCCTTCCTGTGCCGTGAGCTCCTGCATCAGCTGAGCCCCTCGAGGCCCAGAGACCCTGGTAAATATTTGCATTTTAAACCACGTCCATCTTAAACAGCCCCGAGGTTGTCTGGTTCACCTGGGGTGCTCGAAATTCCCAGTCGTTTGCAGACTCCTGAGCGAAGTTCAGCCGGGAGAGGCAAACAGGCAGAAGGACATCAAAACGCCACTTAAAAAAAAATCAACAAAAAAAAAGAGAGCTCGGGAGATCTGACCCTGACAGCACCCACCTGTACATCTGAACGGTGCTTAAGACCAGAGATGAAGGGGCTGGGAGCTTTGGACTTCCCCCGCCTGGGGTCCCCGGGTCCTGCGGGGCACTGCCGGGGTGCGGGGCGGGCCCAGCTCCATCACCCCGGCAGGGTCGGAAAAAGCCTGCGCGGCTGGAACACTGCTTCTCTCCACTTTTCCATAAAACAGTTCAAAAGTTCTCTCCCACATCTTTACTTGATTTGAAAGCAAAATAGTGTGTCAGGATAGATCAGTTAAAGTGAGCCGAGAAAGTCGAGAGGAGAGAGGGTCCTTTCCCTTGGCAGTCACAGCCAGGGTCCTCCTCCCCTTTCCCTTCTCCCCTTTCCCCTCACCCCCCATACCCGCGGTTCCCACCTTCCTTCCCCTGTGGGTTTTTCCCCTTCGCCAAAACATCGAGGTGCTCTCCAGGAGGGCTCAAGACCGTATCCCGGCCTGCGTGGGCAGCCCCGCTCCACATGCCCGTGCACCGGGACAGGGTGCGCCGGTGACCGATGCGGGAGAGGGGATCTGCCGAGGAGGGGTGGGGGTCTCCCACCCCCTCCCCGCCAGCTGCCCTGGCCCCTGGACTGGCAGAGTTGCAGAGACCCCTCCCGAGGGTCACGGCGAGTTCGACTGCAGCAGAAAAATTATTTGTTATTAATCATGTGCTGAAAGATGATGTGATGGGAAAGGTGGCACTGCCGCTGCTCCCCGGGCTGCACTCCCCTAACCGCCGGGCAGGGCCCGGGCAGCGTTGTTATAACCCCCGCAGCCTGGAAAATAATATTTAGAAAAGGTAAAACAGCTCAGACACAGCTCACAGCCCAAGAACCCCTCCAAGAACATGTTCCCCGTGGGACTGAAACACGCGGTGGGGCCGCTCAGCGCCGCGCAGAGATGCTGAGGAGTGCGCGGTTGCGCATCCACTGCACGGTGCGGAGGTTCCACGGGCGGTGAGGCCCAGCCTGGAAGGGTGCGGGGATACCCGTGGAGATGGTGTGCTGCGCGGGGGCGCAACCTGCGCCCTGCCGGCTGGTAGGGCACTACGGAGGGGGGTGAACTGGCGGGGGGCTGGGGCCTGGCCCGGGGTCCCCAGAGGATTGTTCACTTTTCCATTCGTTTAGGAAATATTTTTAATACATCACCGAGTTTGGGGGAGGCGGCGGGTGAAGAGAAGGGGGAGGGAGGGCAACCCCGAAGGAGCCGTGGCCAGGCGGCGGGGGCCGGGCAGGGTTGGCTGGGGGCCGTGGGTCTGGCCGCGGGCGCGCAAGGGGCGCGGATGGCGGAGAGCGCGGAGGCAGGTCCCGCGCGGCCGGGCTGGGCCAGCGCTAGATGGAGTGATGCATGAGCGAGACGGGGAGGTTTTAACCTTCAGGGGGAGGAGCCCCGTTTAACTACAGGCATTTGTTCTAGGGCAGGTCACTTTAATCTCTTTAGCTTTAAACTGTCCAACTCGCAACTCGCATTTCTCTATAAGGGATCTTTACCACTTCCCTGCCTATGCGGCCGGAGCGCCGTGCCTCTCCCCAGCAGAGACAACCGCCTTCCAGGCACTGCCCAGATTGCTTCCGACACCCTTAAAATAATACTGTTAGTAATAAGTGGATTTGCTTTTGGTTTTTGTTGATTTTTTTTTTCTTCCTTTAAAAAAAAAAAACGCTCCTTGTTCCTTTCTGTGTGGAATAAACACCTGCAAACTCCCCCAGGCAGCCCGGCGCCCCTGCCATGGATTCCTTTAAAGGTGGAATGAATTTGGAGAGACTGCCTGAGAGCTTGAGACCCCAACCCTCCCATGACATGGCTTCCAGCTTCCATTTGCAAAGATCCTCGGAACCCAGAGACCCGATCGACAACTCAGCCAGTGAATCCTCCGACACGGAGGTGCCAGGTAACCCTCCCCCTCCCCGNCGCCTTCCCTCCGCGGGGCGGCCGGGGGTGCTCTGCCCGCACCCCCCGCGCAACCGGAGGCGATGGAGGGACAAGGGTGAGCCAGAGCTGCCGGTGATCGCGGCGGCTCCATCCCGACCGAGCCCCGGGAATCGGAGCCGCGGGCAGGGGCCCTCCTGGAACTGCCTCCCCCGCCGTGCCCGGCGCTGACAGCCCGCCAGGAGGACACATGGCTCCATGGTCCCATCCCAGGAGCTGGCCTCTTCTATTTATTTTATTTTTTAAATTAAAAACTGCACTTATTAATTGATGGGATCGGGAGGAAGGGGGGCTCTTAGGGGAGTGCGGTTTTGCCGGATGTTTCTGAAATAATGTCAGCTTTTGCCCGGGTTTATTTTCCAGCTCGGGTGGTGTAGAGATGGAAAAAGATCTCTCTGTCAGCGAAAAAAAAATTTAAAAAAGAAAGAAAGGGCAGGCAGAGCCGGAGAGGCAGCGTGGGGCCAAGGCAGGCAGCGCGGGCCGCTGTGGACGAGATGCGCGCGGCCGCGGAGAGGTTCTCCGTGGGGGCTGAGCACTTTCCTCGCAGGAAAAGGGAAGGATACCCGTGCCCTGACCACTGTGTGCGAGGGCTGCAGAGAACGCTGTACTCGCTCAGATTTCATTTAATTAAAATAACAACATTTTTAGAATGACAAGGGAAAGGTAGAAGAAAGCAACAAAAGCTTCAGGAAGGAGCATGACACTCCCCCAACAAGACCGTTTCAGAGGGAGTTTATGTTTTATACAATTTTAATTTTCTAAAAGCTGTTCTTGCTCTTCAGAGTGTTAGCAGGTCGCATAACCTAGAGTGTGGCTGTGTAAGAGTCGGTCCCGAAGTGGCACTCGGTGATAAAGAGGGTTTGGGTTGTGCCTCCTGGCCTGATTCGCAAACAAAGTTAGGGACCGGCGTCTGGAAGGGACTCCGAGATTAGAGGGGATTATTGGAGATTAGAGAGGGAGATTTGCTCCATTTTACCCTACCCCTGTGTGTGACCCCTCGGTGCTGCAGGAGGGCTGAGGAGCTGCCTGCTTTTTTTCTTCGAGAATCTACAAAATACCTTTAGATTTTAATATTTTTTAAATGGGAAAAAAAAAGTTTTAAAGGCCGATTAAATATGCCTTGCGTTACGATTTGGAATTATATCAATGAGCAACTGCACTGAGGCTGGAATTTTTGGGAAGAGCGGGAGGGTAAAGTCAGCGCTGGGCGAGGGGCCGCGGCCGGAGCCCATCGGGACCACTGCCGCTTCCCGATCGCCCCCCGCTCCCTCTCGGCCCGGTTTATCCGAGCTATTCCCAGCCGAAAGCGGGAGGATTTGTTTTGGCGGGGGTTGTTTTTGTTTCTGTTTCGCCGCCGCCGCCGGGCCATGCGGCTCGGCCGCTCTGGGGACCAGGGGGCCTGGGGCGATGGGGTCTGCGCTGAGAGGCCTTGGTTGCAGTTGAGGTTCGCTCGCACCCTCACCCCTTTCCCTGTAGAGGGTTCCCGGCGAGGAGCGATTCAAGGGTGACTTTACAAGGACGAGTCCTCCCGGGTTCTGGATTCAGCCTGCGATTATTTTTAGACTCCTGCTCACCTCGCAGAGGTCGGGGCTGTAGAAATGCCCCCGGGCCCGCCGGCGGTGGGAGAAAACCCTCTGAAAAGGGGTAAAAAAAAAAAAAATCCATCAACTCTTAAAAGAAGGAGGGAAAAACCTCTAAAAGGGAAAACTCGCCGCGGTGTTTCCCTCGTGCAGCAGCAGGACCGAGGCCGGGAGTTGGCCGCGGCCCCCGGCCCTGCACGGCCCGGCCGCACCTTCCCCGCGCCGCCGGGGCCCAGCCCGGGAGCACTTTTGTTCAGGCCCTTCAGTCCCTCTCCGAGCGCTTCAGCTGGGACAAACCGGGCCCAGCCCGGGCTGGGAGAGCCGGAGAGCCCGTTACTAAAGGGGAGAGGGGGTTCGCAGTGTTGGTGTTGAATTCCTGCTCGCAGCCCGCGCAAATCCCAGCCGAGAAAACCCTCCTGGGTGGCTTTTTTTTCCTTTCCTTCTTTCGATATGATTTTTGCAGAGGACTTCGCTCAGCCGTGTATTAAAATAAACACCAAAATCCTAAAAGATGAAGAATAAAATAATTATTGAGAGAACGAAATGGGGGAGCGGAGAGGGGCCTTTTGCAATTAATTGCTCCTGGGTTTTCCACCCCTGCCCTTCCAAAGTTTCCTGTCGCGGCCGAGCAAAACAAAGACAGACAATGGAGCAAAGATCACGCCTTGGTTTGGAGGGAGCGAGAAGGTGCCGTAGAAAGGCGGAGCGGCCGGTGATGCGGGGACTCCGCTCCCCACGAACACACTCACCCCTCGGGCCCGCTTCGAGCCGCTCTAGGGGTCCCTCCTGCTGCGTCCCTGGGTACCCTGGGCTGGACAGGGCTCCCTGCTCCTTCCCCAGCCGCCCCGGAAAAGGCCGGGTTGGGCTGCGGGGCGCTCGGTGGGTGCAGGGCCCAGCAGGACACGAGTGGGTGCCCCCACACGTGCCTCCGGTGGGGCGGGCAGCGCTGGGTGCGGGGCGGGGGTGTCTGCCTTTGTGTGCCTGTATTGGGAAAAAAACTAAAGCAAAAAACACAAAACAAAGAGAAAAACGAACCAACCATCCCCAACCCGACCCCCTCGCAGAAAAAGAGCGTAGCGGCGAGCAGAAAAACGAGGACGGGGCCGCCGACGACCCGGCGAAGAAGAAGAAGCAGCGGCGGCAGCGGACCCACTTCACCAGCCAGCAGCTGCAGGAGCTGGAGGCCACCTTCCAGCGGAACCGCTACCCCGACATGAGCATGCGGGAGGAGATCGCCGTCTGGACCAACCTCACCGAGCCCCGAGTGCGGGTAAGAGGGGCTGCAGCCCCGCCGGGAGCGAACTTTGCTCTGGGGCCTCCGGGGCGTGGGGGGCTCGGGGAAGCTGCCCCGTCTGGGAGCGCTGCGATGGTTTGCTCTGGGCTGCGTTTTAGTGACCAAAACTGGCGTCCAGGCCGGAGAGGAGAAATTCAGCTCACGGCCGCAGACAGAGGCCTCCTGGAGCGGGTCGCGACCGTCGGCCCCGCACTGGGAACCGGTTCGAAAAGTGGGCAGCGAGCGGTGCAGGGAGCAGCGAAAGGCCGGGTGGGGAAGGGTCTGACTTGTGGGGGAAGAACCCTCTGGACTGGACGAAGCGCGGCGCGGGGATGGACCAAGCTCCCATCCGAGCAACTTGCCCTTGCTCTGGTTATTCCCAGTAATCACAACGGCCATCTCCCAACAAACCGCTGCCCCGTGCTCTTGCGGCGGCGGGGTTGCGAGATGCAATCCGCACGGTGCGAGTCTCGCTGCCGGCCCCTCCCGGCCGCACATCCCCCAAGGCCGCGGGCTGTTTGCGGAGGCCGAAAGCGAAGGGCAGGGGCTGGGGAGCGGTCGCAAAGTCAATACGCGCTGAAGACACAAACTTGTACCGAGAAGGCGCTCGATTTTTACACGCCTCGGAGCCGATGCCACCATATATATATATATAGATAGATAGATAGATATAGATATAGATATAGATATAGATATAGATATAGATATAGATATAGATATAGATATAGATATAGATATAGATATAGATATAGATATAGATATAGATATAGATATAGATATAGATATAGATATAGATATAGATATAGATATAGATATAGATATAGATATAGATATGTGTGTGTGTGTGTGTATGTATATATATATATATACATACACACACACACACACATGCACGTACATATATATAATGTTCCCCTTAGCCAGGGTCGAGGTTCGGTGATGTTGGTCTACACGGCTATATATATATATATGTATATATATATA
>VZTX01011199.1:76064-138911 GCA_013400915.1 Pardalotus punctatus
CGCCCTCCCCCCCCCCCCCCCCCCCAACGCCCCTACAGGGAAGGAGCCCCGTTCCCTGCCCCCTCCCCGGGCAGCCCCGGCAGTGGAAACCCTCCCCAGGTCTAATTTTATGGCAGACTGTTACTGCTGTTTGCCGGAGCTGGGGCTCCAGCCCTCCTTTCCGCTGCATTGCTGCATCCCACCAAATCCCAGCGCTCCGAGCTGTGGGTCGGGATTTTTTCCTGCCCGAAGAGTTAATCCCCGCACCCTAGAGCACCCCCGGTGGGTCGCAGCCCTGGCACCGCTCCTTCTCCCGCAGCCGCTTGTCCCGTTTCGCTAAGGTGCGTTTTTCTCTTGTTCCTCCAAATTCTCCGACATCTGAATTTTAAAGGTTGTTCGATTTATTTTTCCTTTCCCTTAAGCTTTTGCAAGCATAAACCCCTCTGATTTAATTACTATTTATTTACTATTTGATGACTATTGATTTACTATTGCGATTACTATTGATATTTTGCCCCACATATCATAATCGCTATAACGAATCAATGAAATATCCGGACCCGGCGGCAGGAATAGCCATGGTCGGGGGCCTTTCCCCGGCCCAAACGCGCTGTTTGCGCGGCCGCGGATGGTCCCGTTCCCCGAGGATCGCAGTTCTCTGTGCCTCAGGGGGTTCCGCGCCTGTCCCGGGGCTGGGGGGCAGCGCAAGGGCTTTTCTCGCAACGCGGGCGCTCAGCAGAGGGTCCGAGTATCCTCGGCTACTCCATCCCTCACTGTAGCCACGGGAGCGTCACCAGAGCAGCACAAGGACCGGTTTTCCCCCAGTTTCCAGGCGGGAGGGGATCTGTCAGCTGGGACTTTAATCGGGATTTTAGGTGTTCGTTTTCTCCTGTTCCTGGAGGTAGCACTGTTAGTCCTAAATCAGAGCAGCGGCGCTCACGTTTTGCCAAACCCTGCCCCAAGTTTCAGTTGTTGTCGGAGTCCTGAAGCACCCACCCCCTCCCGAAACTGCAGGAAAGAGTTGGGGACGAGGGACACAGCCTGCTTGGGCTTCTGTGCTGGTGTCCCTCACCAGTGTGCCCCCATCCTGCGCCTGTACCAGGGAAAACTGATCTGCTGCTACTGGGCGACATTTGGGCATCTNTTATGTTTTGTGATTTTTTTTTTTCAAAAATTAAGAGCATGGGAATAAAAAAAAAAACTTAAAAAAAAAAAAAAACTAAACCGAAACGAAATCTAGAAATGCCTTTAATGTTCTTTTCTGGCTGTGTTTAAGAGAGCGACTAAACAAGAAGAAAAGCAACTTTCTGTTCCCCGCCCCGTGGTGGCATTTTGGGGAGACTGTCCCCGGTAATTGCGCCGGCTTCCCGCGTCCCCCCCCCCCCCCACCCCCCCACCGGGAAGGGCCCCCCCTCCCCNTAAAGGTTGTTCGATTTATTTTCCCTTTCCCTTAAGCTTTTGCAAGCATAAACCCCTCTGATTTAATTACTATTTATTTACTATTTGATGACTATTGATTTACTATTGCGATTACTATTGATATTTTGCCCCACATATCATAATCGCTATAACGAATCAATGAAATATCCGGACCCGGCGGCAGGAATAGCCATGGTCGGGGGCCTTTCCCCGGCCCAAACGCGCTGTTTGCGCGGCCGCGGATGGTCCCGTTCCCCGAGGATCGCAGTTCTCTGTGCCTCAGGGGGTTCCGCGCCTGTCCCGGGGCTGGGGGGCAGCGCAAGGGCTTTTCTCGCAACGCGGGCGCTCAGCAGAGGGTCCGAGTATCCTCGGCTACTCCATCCCTCACTGTAGCCACGGGAGCGTCACCAGAGCAGCACAAGGACCGGTTTTCCCCCAGTTTCCAGGCGGGAGGGGATCTGTCAGCCCTCCGCTGGGACTTTAATCGGGATTTTAGGTGTTCGTTTTCTCCTGTTCCTGGAGGTAGCACTGTTAGTCCTAAATCAGAGCAGCGGCGCTCACGTTTTGCCAAACCCTGCCCCAAGTTTCAGTTGTTGTCGGAGTCCTGAAGCACCCACCCCCTCCCGAAACTGCAGGAAAGAGTTGGGGACGAGGGACACAGCCTGCTTGGGCTTCTGTGCTGGTGTCCCTTACCAGTGTGCCCCCACCCTGCGCCTGTACCAGGGAAAACTGATCTGCTGCTACTGGGCGACATTTGGGCATCTTGACACATTTATGGCTCAGGGAAAGGAAAATTCCAAGGAAACGCGGAGCAGAAAGCAGCTCCTCCACCTTCCCCGTGCAGTTTTACGGATGCCCTGCTTCCAGCAGCCTTTAGGTCTCCCCCACAATGGTTAGAGCTTGAATTATTTGGGGATTTGGAGTGTTTGAGGCATGGCTTTGGACTACCTTGCCCAAGAACATTTTCCTTAGCCATATGCCTTTGGAGGTGCCCCGGTGTGTGCCCACGCTGGGGGCAGCCTGGAACGGCTGTCATTTAATGCTTCATTAGTCCCCAAAGTCCCCGGGGCGGGGGAGGCCAGTATAAAATACCGCTCACCACCACCCTTCTCGCTTTGGTTTTTGAACTCCCCTTGCCGGTGTCTGGCTGGTGGGTGTTTCCACACACCGGAGGCGATGGTTTTCCATCCCTCGCCCTTCACATTCCTCCCCGTGGTTTCCAGTGTGTGAAGCTCAAGTTGGAATTCCTGAAGCTGCATCACGTCGATCTGGCTTGGCTCCATCCCGGTGGGACCCTGCCTTGCAGCGGGTGCTGCACAGAGTCCCCAGACTCCTGCCTACTGATTGCAGCCTTTGTCGAGGCAAGCAGACACTTGGAGCCAGAGAAATACCCGAATCAAGTTTTCCATTTGTTCTGGGTGTGCTGGCTTACCTATTAGCACTTCCAAGGCAAAGCTGCCTGGGGAGAGCTTTGCTTGGGTTTGCTTGGGAATTCTGTATGGTCCTGAGAGGTCCCAGACCAACCCAGGAGCTGCTGCACATTGGAGGCTCCGGTTGCACCAGCCCAGATGAAGTTCACCAATTCTTTATGCCTCAGACTGCACAGTCCGTTCAAGATTAAATGTCTTCTAATAAAAAGCTGTGGTCAGTTTAATTCTAAATTGCATACTTCTCTTTATCTGTGGCCTGGAACTCAGCAAACTATGCAAAGTCCCATTTAAATTAATGGGATGCTTCAGTACCGATTTTAATGGGGTTTTGTATAATAAAAATAACACTTAGAAATGCCCTAACATTTTGTTGCGATCTTGCAACAAAAGTCAGTGGAATTGGGATAATAAAAATACAGGTTTTATATGAAACCTATGAAGGGTTTGTCATTAACTACAGTGGCACAGTTTCAGGCCTTATTATTTTAGTATACGATTGTATAAGTAAAAACTACTTTATCAATTAAACAAGAATCTGTGACTTTTCTGTTCCTGTCTGGCAACTTGCATGTGAAATATTTAGTCTGATATTATCAAAACAGCCAAAATATTCCAATTTATAAGCCAGCCCTTATACAAAAACTGAGAACAAACAAAAATACAAAACTACACATTGGCTTTGCTCAGTTTGCCCATCAAACAAAGCTGAGTTGCTACTTCTAAGAAAATACTTCATATCCCTCCTTTAATCTAGCCAAGAGAACAGTTTTCTGCTCAGCCTCATAGAAAACAGTAAAAACCTCCTTCAAAGTAAAATATGTTTTAATTAACAGAGCTGCAAAATAAAATCCACAGCTATGCAGCAAGCCTCCTCTGCGGCTCACCATTGTGCAAACTGCTCGGGCAAGCTGCTCTTATTAACAAGCTACAGGCTACACTCCGCTCCAAACTGATTAAGCAGTAGGGCTGCAGGCAGATTTTCTATCAAAAATGTTTCAATGGCAGCCAGCCTCTTCTGCAGAATGATGGGGTTTTTTTACAGGAAAAAATAATTTGTTTATCCCAACTCCAATTCCTTTAATGAAGAAAGCATATGCACAAAAATTTTATTTATGAAATAACTTCCCAACGAATAAAAATTCTCATAGGAAATAAAAGAAGAAAAATGAAAGAACATATGTATTTGATTTTTTTCCCCCCCTTCTTCACGAAAGTAATTTCTTGCAGAAAGCCAGGTAACAATGTTCAGTCTCTGCTAGAGACGAGCAGATTTGCTCACAAATCTTCCCAGGAGATCAGTGGAGCTGAGAGAAGGTTTGTGCCCAGGGGCAAACCCCACGGATGTAAATGAGGAGCCCAGAACCAGCTCCTCCCGACACCTCTGCTGATGTTGCCCTACAGTTCATGGCAGCCTGTGATTCCTCCCTGGAATAACATGTAAAACAGCACTCACTCCGGGTTGCTAATTCAAGTCTTGCAGAGCAGCTTCAGACCTCCCCCCTCCCCCCAAAAAACCCAAAACCCAGCAAAACCTATGTGTTAATATGCAAAAAACAAAAATCTGACTTAGTATGAACAGGGAAAAAGTAGTGGCTGTCCCCCAGAAGCACAAAGCAATTTATATTACAGTTTTCAAAGTGATACATGCCTGGGTATAGGAGATTAGCAGTGAGATTTTCAAAAGCCCTATGTGAATAAGGACAAAAAAAAAATATTCAGTGAATCAGTCCTGGTGTGAGATTTTCCTAGAAGTGAGTTAGGCACCTGGGATTTAGACACTAAGAGTGAGACTTTTAGAGGGATTTAGATGTCTGAAGATACAGCTAAGTACATAGTTGGATCTTTGAAAGCACCCAGTACCAGTGTCTACCAGAGGTATCTGCCCTGGCTCCTTCTAAGGCTCCTCTAACTGCCTGGGTGAAACTGAGAACCCAAATCTCTTCCAAAGGCTGGCTCTTGGCATTTGGGCGCCCTCAAAAATTCCCATTCTCCCTCCACTGTCTTCTTCTCTTTTTTCCCAGAAAGTCTAGAAGGAAAGTTCACTCTTTTAAGAGCTAATTCAGGAAAATACTTAAGCACACAAGGAAATTACTCAGTGAAATGCTTCTAGGCATGAGGTGAAGCCCTGATCTCAGGGAGGCCAACTGGAGATCCGTCACTGGCTGCAGAACAGTGGGGCTGTGGTCCATGGATAACCACAGCACCCTGCCCCTCACACGCTGCTATTAAAGTCAGCAAATTAAAGTTGCTTCAATTTAAGCATAAAGTTAGGCAAGGTGCAGAAAGCATTTTGGAGAGCTGTGCTCTCACAGTCCCTGTTTTAAGTCAGATCCCAAATTTAATCTTATGGTCTCACAAAGCCAGACCCCATTCTTTACACATTCACAGGGGCAGGTTTTGAACATTTGACAGCAAACTTGGAAAGGCAGGTAAGGCTGGGGCCAGCCCAGACTGGGGGCCAGCCCACTCTCCCTTCCCAGGGACTGAGAACGGCAGCAGCCTCCCCTCCCATCTCTGTAGAGGCGGCAGCTTTGGGGAGCATCCCAGAGTGGGTTCAGAAGCAGAGCCCGGGGCTGGAACGTCCTGCACAAGTCTCTCTCCACATCTCCTGCATTCTATGGGCTAAAGATCACCAGGCAGGGGCTGGCACCTCTGCTGGTCACATTTGCGGGGGTCAAGATGTGAAAAAGTCAGAAACTGCCAGTCCACAGTCCTGTCTGCTTTCCTGACCTGAACCCGCCCCGTTATTTGTCCTACCCACACCTACCAACCAGCTCTGACATCACACACACCTATTCATTCCAGGGCTCCCCCCTGCTGTGTCTATTCACCTGTTTTACATTTTGCCCCACACACCTTGTTCCTCACCTGTCTATCCCATACCAATACCTGTCTACCTGAAGTCTACCTGGATATCTGATTTAACCACTGGTTACATACATCACTCTGTTCTGTATATCCTCGTCTATCTGATCGTTGATCTGAAATCATAACTATGAATTTCTTATCTGCATATACACACTGAGCTCTCTGCTATAACTCCTCTAGATGGACATATTTCATTTGTTCATCTCTACCTTAAATCCACTCATTTAGCCAACCCTCCTCCCCCGTTGCCAACAATATGACTTTAGAATACATAAAGTTGACGACTCCATCTCTGACATATTTACCTAATCTTCGTTCTTATGTTTTAACACAGTTTAGTATCAGCTAAATACAAATGCATCACATATTTCTACCCAAACCTCTAAGATGCAAGTTTAAGTTAGAGACAGGGTTAAGGCTCATTGCTTGGAGTTAAGGTCAAGGTTTGGTTAGAGATTGGTTTAGAGTTTGGGTATGGCTGGTTCAGCATTTAGGGTTATGTTTGGTTTATGGCTGGGTTTGGGTGAGGTTTAGGGTAGGATTGGTATCAGGGTCAGTGGGAGATCTCAGTTTGTGTTAGGATTAGGTATTGGGTGCAGTGTTGGATGAGGTCAGGGTTTGGGGTTAGTGCTGTGTTCAGATACTTTTAGTTTTGGTTTGTCTTAGTGTTATGTTAGGATAAGCCCTGAGTTAAGAGCTGTGCTTGTGTCAGAATTTAGAATTAGTGTTAGTTTTAGGATTGATTTGGGAGTCACATGTCAGCCTTGATCATGTAATCTCTCTATGCTTATTTCTTGTGCAAACAGATCTGTACTCTTTCTGTCCATCTAATTTTCACTCCCACACATCCCTGTAGGTGTTCATAGGAGAGTTTCATAACACTTAATAATCCATTTTCCCCATGTTTTCTCATTTACCTGACCTCTGAGCCTATTTTGCATACATTCATGTCTCACACATCTAATCTATCTCACAGATACTAATCGCTCTCATCCTTTCTTATAGCACTAATGTATTCACCCTTTCTGCTTTTGCCTGTCATGCCCAAGACATCAATGCAACTACTGCCACGATTAACGATATTTTTTCAGTTTCTTTTATACATACTTATTAAGGTAGCGCCTGTGACTACTTACCTACCTAATTAATCCAATGCAAATTTCAATTAATCTCTCTGGATTTCCATAGTACCTCCCAAACTATATATTTTCATCTCCCTCCTTGTTCCATCCATATTCATTTCTCTGCTCACTCGTACCCACTCTGATGAGCTTCCTGGTACCCACTCATCTGTATATGCACCCACATCCTTCTTCATCAATCATCCTGTCCAGGATTTACTCTTCCATTAAGCATCCCTCTAATTCGCACCATCAGGCTAATTTCTCAACACTCCCAACTCATGAATACTCCTCTGTCTCCTTATCTACCCAATACCCGGTCCAACCTGTTAGCTTGCTAATTGTTCCAAGCTTGTTTTTTTCAGCATAATCTCTTTATTCTGCATTAATTTTATATGTAATTTATTTACACCATGACTATTTTACCTGACTCCTCCTAAACTGCTTTTTTGCCTTTTCCCATATCTACTCCCCTCTCATGTCTGTGCACTTTACCTCTTTTTTTTGCATTGACCCAATGCATCCTCCACTCCCCTATGTCTTGTACATCACCTTTTTCACAGTTCTGTGTGTTTGCAGGGAGTCTCCATCGCCAGATACCCTCTTGATGGCTGTTACTCATCTATTATTCTATTCACTGCTCATTTATTAACTCTGCTATCGTTCTTTTATCTGTTCCTCCCTCTATCTACATTCCCCATAATCAATGCCCTATTCACCCTATCAGCCCGTTTTTATTGTCATATATTTATTCCATTCTTCCGGCTATCTTTCCATCCCTTTACTCAGGCAACACATTCTGTGAGCTCCAAACTTGTCCCTCTCCATCTAATCTCTTTCTCTTCTGACCTTTAATTTATTAATCTGTTGTCTACAGGTTTATCTAGTCAATATTTCTAGCTAGCACTAGCTCAGCTGCGAATTCAGCCAATATATACACCCATCTCTTCATCCACCCACCCATCCAGTTTCCACTCAGCTGAACCAGCCTCAGAATAGTCACAGTATTTCCAGTGGATCACCTTTTCTTCATTACATCCGTTTTCCTGTATTAGTTATGTTAGCACCACTGCTGCTCATGCCACTTGAATTTATGAAGTCAAACATATCTTCACGTACCTAAACATGTCAATAGACACAGACATCAAATCATGTGTCCATTTACTCCCTGCATTCCCCTGTTTTCTACTCTATCTATGCTTATCTCCTTGCTACCTATTACAGTTGCAGACTTTTAATACCTGCTTGCAGTAGTCCACATTTTCATATATCAATCTATCCAGATTACATTTACTCCACTGAACTTCCCAGCCATCCAACTGGGACTTTACCTACCCAATCCAGCCTTCTTCCTGCCATATTTATGTGTTCCACACCCATACAACAAACCAATACCTGATACACAGACACATATTTGCTCATTTTGGCATGGCTAGCAGGCTTGGGTATGCTGCAGTCCATCCCATGCATATTTCTCTGTCAAACTTATTTCAGGCCTTCCTTCCTTCCTTCCTTCCTTCCTTCCTTCCTTCCTTCCTTCCTTCCATAGCTAGCTCTACATTTTAAAATATTTCGATTTTGTGGCAAATCCAGCCAGCCCTGTTTCGGTCCCCATATTCATCCCATAGGTTCACGGTGCAGCCCGTCAGCCCCCTCATTCCCAGCTCCATTACTCAGCCATGCAGCCATCTGCCAGGTAAAACCTCTGCTCACTCAGGCAGGACTCGCTCTAACACAACATGTCCCACTTCTATTCCTGACACACATCAAGACCACCCTTACCCCTGGCTAGGCCACCTAGTCCATGGCAAATGGACATGCTTTCCCTCCACCATCACATTTTCTGTATTAATATCAAATTATCCACCTCTGCACAGCCCCTGTGTATGTCTATGTAATTATACCAATTATTCTAATCCATCTATCCCCCACATACCTGTATATCTCTACCCATTTAATTATGTATGTTTATCTCAACTGTCCATCAGTTTACACCATAAAATCCAGCAACCAGCACATGGGGCCATTTGATCTGGGTGCCCAACACGCTCTCCCTCGTTAGACAAGAGGTAATTCAGCTCCACACAACTCCAGCAGTCGTGCTTTGATCACTCTCAGTGACCCAGCCTTGTAGCAGACTGATGAGTACAGGGGTATTGTCTGAGTAAATGTCATGCAACCCCATGTATCTCAGAGCAGAAATAACAATCAGTTGCAAACAAGGAGAAGTGTGCTTCTTGCTCTGGTGGGGGACTCAAGGCCATTATGCCAACAAAAAGAAGAAAAGTGCACGTTGGGAACAGACAAAATCTCTGCATCGGTGAAAAGTGTGATTTTCATGGTGTGGGATATTGTCATCATATCTATCAGGGTAAGAGATGTCATATCAAAGGTTCTCACCTCAGCTCTCCACTCTTACCATGAAAGTTTTGTTTCCTGTTTTCCTTTGGCACTCAGAATCTTTTGCTGACCAGGTGAATCTACCCCTGTCTGCAGCTGTTCTGGGGGAGTTTCTGTACAGTAAAATCAATGTCCTCTCTCTTCTTACTCTTGGGCATCTTTTTTTTTCTGCTCAGATTCTGGACCCTGACCTGGGTTCAAACAAAAGCCTCATAGGGCCAACCTGCATGACTGAATGAGGGAAAACCTCTGAAGCCCTGAGTTTGGAAGAGTTCAGACCCAGGAATTTGTATTATCAGGATGCTGAGCTGTAGGATTTGGTTTTGAACATTCTGCTGTTATTTTATGTATTCTCAATTACTCTCCAAAACCAAACCAGTATCATTTGCTGCCAAAAATATTTGGGATCAGTGAACCATCAGGTGGCAACGACTGACAAAGCAAGTTTAGAAGTACATGGAATTATGCTTCCAAGTGCCATGGAGGGAGCTGAGAACTGGGATGCTCTGGGAGGCTTTCCTGAGTCCTTGCAAGCTGCACACGTGGCAGGAACTGGGGGAGTGGAGGGCAGGAGTCGGGAAACTCTTGGGAAAGTGTCATAAATACCTCTCGGTATTCCCCGAGATAGCAGAGCCCATACATGCACTGCTGGTTGCAATCACCAGCCTCTGTGAGAAATTGTTTGTCTTGGTCTTTGCATTAGGTAAATGCCCAACCCAAATTCACTGATAACAGCAGACACCAAAAAAAGGGGGGAAAAAGAAAGAAACAACAACCCAGAGACAAGGTCTCCTTGGGCCCCCAATCAGCAACAAAAAAAGCATCAACCAGACAGCCATTTAGTGAACATCTCAAAGCTATCTACCGTCTGCTGGAGGGGCTTTAAAGGCATCAGATTTGTGTGTTTGGCTCAAGCCAAGTGAATTGTAGTCTAAAGCTTTTCCTTGAATTCAAGGCTGTGTTTACTGCAGTCAGGGTGAGGGGAAGGAGGCAACCCCAAAGCCCTCCCTCCTCCTCTTCCCCCACCCTGCAAGCCCCAGGCTTGAAACTTGATTTTAAAAAAAAAATACAAGATTGAATTTCAGTTTGCAGGATTAGGGAGATGACTTTTAGGGGCTGCTTGTTGGAAAAAAAGGAAAGCAAAGCAGCTGGGAGGGATTAGGCTGAGCTGGCGTCTGCACTTTCAACTGATTCAATTTTGCTCCACAAGACATTGTATCTGAGCCTTTCTGGAGACTATTCAAAGCAAATCATTTTCATTTTACCATTTGGTAAGTGATCAGAGTCTATTTTTAGTGTCTTGGAAGCGTCGGGGGTTTTCTCTCTATCCTTTTCTTTTCATTTAATTTCATTTTTTTCTTTTTCTTTATTTTCTTTCTTTTTCTTCTTTCTTTTCTTTCTCCACTTTCTTCCACAGTTGAATATCTGCGTTTGGGGTATCAAGAACAGGCATGTTTGGAGGGAATGTTTACCACAGCCAGCAGCTTAAATTTATTTTATGCCTCACTTCCAGAAGAAAGGGTACCAGAGAGAGAGGTTGGAGCTGGTGGGGCTATCAAGCCACTCTCTCAGAAAGTTTCCCAGACCCAAACTCTGCATCAGTTTGGGTGTTTTTTGGGTGATTCCTTATGATTTTGGCAAATGCCAGCAGTTGCACGTGGGTCCCTGTGGGGCTGTTAGCAGAGGTTGGGGTCCCTGTGCTCAGGAGCTGTCGAGCAGGGAGGGTTGGGGGGCAGTGGGATACACTCGAGGGTACAAGATGATATTTCTCCAGGAAATCCCCACCTCCCACTCCCCCTCCAAGGTTAATTTGGCAACTCAGAGGTGTTTTGAAATGTCTTTGGTGCATTGGTTGCATTTTTAATTGAAAAAAACAGAAATCAGAAAACCTTCTTGAAAACAAGAAAAGGAAGATAAAGCCTTACCACTTGGGGAGGGGGTAATGCTTTTCCTTCCAGTTTAAATGTATTTTTCCACATTTTGATTTTTTTCTTAATTTCACTTTATTGCAAACAAAAGAGTTTAAGGGCTTTCTTTTTCTTTCTTTCTTTCTTTCTTTCTTTCTTTCTTTCTTTCTTTCTTTCTTTCTTTCTTTCTTTCTTTCTTTCTTTCTTTCTTTCTTTCTTTCTTTCTTTCTTTCTTTCTTTCTTTCTTTCTTTCTTTTTTTCTTTCTATATTTCTTTCTTTCTTTCTTTCTTTCTTTCTTTCTTTCTTTCTTTCTTTCTTTCTTTCTTTCTTTCTTTCTTTCTTTCTTTCTTTCTTTTCTTGGAGGTGTTTGATCTGGTACATTGCTTCACAAACTGAAACCCTTCTACAAAAAGTGGCACAGGCTGGGTGAGGGTCTCACAGCATCATCCTCTGGCCCTCCACAAGCACATCAGCTCCCTTGGACTTTGGGGAGGACGAGGGCTTTTGCAAGCAATGGTTAAAAGCCTTTCTCTTGCTGGCCTTGCCACAGATTCATTGTGTACCTTTAGGGCAAGTTATTTATTGCTTTTGCACCTTCTCTTACATAAAATGCCTGTAGCAGAGAACAGAAAACGATAAATACTGGGGCATTTTCCACCTCAGACTGTATTGCAAAATATCACTTTGCCCCAGGTGCATGAATGTCTTCTCTGCTCCCTAACCCAGAGATGGCAGATAAATGATGCAATACCACATACTGCATTTCCAAATCAAAAACCACCCTCTGGATGAGAGTCCTTCAGGATGAATGTTTTTCCTTCTTCTGTTATATTCTCCAGGAGGTGTTTTTTCCTGTTAGTGATGTTTATAAAGTGTTTGCTTTGTGCAACAGGGTGCAGATTGAACCCCCAAATCAAGCGGGTGGGTTTATTCAGTCTAGTTTGTAAAACAGGGGACAGCACTGTCTGTCCCTGATGGGCATCCCTGGTGGTGTGGGGTGTTCTGGAGGGACATGGGCAGGAGCCCTCTTGGGACCACCAGCCCTTGGGGACATTCAGGGCCGCTCAGAGTGAGCTCTTACACAGCAAGATGTAGCTCAAAAGGATGGAGCGAGAAAACGAGGAGGAATATCATAAAACACTGTCTGTGCTGGGGGGAGAGCAGTGTGTGAAGCCCTGAAAGCACCAGACCCTGAAAACAAGCTGTGGGTGAAGGCAGGGACATCATCCCCTGCCACGAGAAGGACCTTCAGGAAGGTTTGGTGAGATGTGTAAGATCAGCTATTCCTTAAAAATAAGGAAAAAGCCTCTCCTGCCTTGTTCTTGCTGTCCTGGCTGAGCCTGCAGCCTGGCCGGGCGTTTTGGCCGCAGCAATCCCCCAGCCCGCAGAGCCAGGCAGCAAGAGCTGAGAGCCATTGTAACAGCAACAGTTCTTTCTTCACAAGCTGGAGCAAAAAAGGAATTTGCAAGCAGGGGGAGAGAAGGGGGGTGGGGGGCAAAACACAACTGATCTTGTAAAAGAGACCCTTAAAAATGCCATACATGAAGGCTCTTGCACAAGCTTTTTATTTATCAGTCTGCAGTCAGAAGAGCAGAAAGCAATAAGTGTGTGGCACACAGGGAACAGGGGGTAGGAGGGTCTCTTCCAATAAAACAGAATGGACCTGAACAAAGAAAAAGGTTCTGCTAAACTGATGGTGGCAGATGGCATCAGCCCCACCATGTTCCCTTTCAATTGCGGGAAAATATAGTAAAGCAATTTAATGAAAACGCTTAAATAAGCAAACAGTGCAGTTAATTGAACCCATATGCATTAGGAAGGAAATCTAAAGTATACTGATTCATTAAGTTTTATATAACTGTAAACCCCCAGAATCTAAGACAGAGTAAGAAGCCATGATGAAGTGCCAACTAGGAGGGGACCTTCTACCCAGCTTCACTTCGATCTGTTTTGTTATGACAAGAACAAGTGGTTTTAACAAGTACACTATAAATCAGGAGTGTGCACTCCAGCCTGGAGTCTTCCAGGTACCAAACTCTGCTGCAAACTCACATTCCTTTTCCTCTGGTTGGCTTTTTTATTTTCCAAGACAGAAATAACTGGAACTTGGATGCTGCCATCTGCAAAGAAAATAAGCAAGGAAGAGCAGGTCCTTGAGGTTTTCATGAATATTCTTTTAGTCAAGAAAACTTGGTGTTGAATCTGGATGACACTCCTTGAGACACTTTTAACCAAGGGCCACATGTCCCCCACACCTGGCTTCGACAGGTAAAACAAACTCCTTTCTTTGGCAGTGAGTGTGGCTCCCCAGCTGTGACTTTTGGACAGAAGTAACATAGACAGAAAGCTGGGACTGGAAAGGCAACTGCTCTGCCCATGGTTTAAAAACCACCCATAAATAAAATCCTGAGGAAAAAGCAGCTCTGGCACTTGCTCTGGAGCAAGTTCAAAAGTTCCCTTTGATTGCAAGAACTTCAGATCAGGAGATCAGGAAACCTTTGGGGATGCTTGATTCAGGATTTGCCTGGTGTGATTTGGAACTGGAGGTATCAGCTCTGGTTGCTGCTTTCGCTGAGCACTCCCTGGATCATGAAACAAGATCCATCCAGTTTTCAGAGAAATCTGGTTTACTGCAAATAAAAGCCAGCAAGTGATGATGAATTGATCCCAAGGCACAGCTGAGAGCTGGGGTTTGGGTTTTTCAGTGATGCTGATTCAAAGTGTCATTGCAGTGAGCAGAACAAGACCCTCATCCTCAGCAATTTGGGTCTGAAATGAAGGTGACCAGCAGCCAACAGAAGGGTGTCAAGGTAATTGGAAGGGCATCTTAGGGCATCCAGGCTGGTTCAGAAGGTCAGCAGGAACCTGTGAAGACACTGAGGCCTTTCCTATCCATATTCACCTGCTATGTACAACTCAGCAGATGGGGGATGTAACAGGAGAAGAAACTACAGAGGCAAGAAATTACAAAAATTAAGTTTTCATTCACAAAGGCTGACCAGGGAAGCTAAATCATTGTACACTGCAGTTCTTGCTGCTCAGGATTTAAAAAAAAACAAAAACAAAAACAAACATCCACTTGAAAATAAGCACAAAGAAAGCAGATGTCTTTAATGAACATGCAGAACATTATGAAAAAATATATTGATTTTTTAAAAAGAAAACAATAAAAATAAAGACACAATAGATTTCTAGTCGGGGTCTTACAAATATAATGGTTTTTGATCTCTCTACAGGTGGTGCTGCAGGGGTCCCAAGGGATGGGGAGCAATGGGGGCACGGAGGTGCATGGGGTGCCCTGACCCTGCCATCCAGAGCATTTCAGCCACGCTGTGAAATAGATGCAGGCCCTGTTGGAAGGGAAAAGTTCTGCTGGTAGGTGACTACTGCAGCCCCTGTTTGAATTTCCTGGATGTCAGGCACAGTTAATGTCAGGGAGACAGAGGGAGAGCTGAATTGTTGGCCCCAATTCAACAAGGCACTTAAGCACAAGCTTAACTGTAAGTACGTACTTAAGTCCGTCCTTATATAGCAGAACATATGTTAACACCTCGCTGAAGCCTGGGCTAAGTGCATGCTCAAAGTTAAGCGTCTGCTTAAGAGCTTTGTTGAATCAGGACTGTTGTTTACTTCCAACAATTGATGTCTCCTGGAATACCCACAGTTCTGGTTGCAAACCTCACGCATCTGTTTTCTCTTAAGATTATTAATAGAGTCATTCTTCAAAAAAGTCTTCACGGCGACGCAATCCTTGACAATCTGCAATTGCTGCCCTCAGGAGAGTGAGGGACTAACAAGGCAGGAGCATTTCCACAGAGATCCCTCGGCCCTCCATTTTTCCATTTTATTCTAGGGAGTTGAAGGGAGAGTAGCAGTGTTACAAAACAATGTGGAGCCACCAACAATAGAAATTATCTGAATTTAACTTGATTACCAAAAAAATGTGTTTCCAGTTTTAAGAACTGTAGAGATGGCTGGAGTGTAAACTTGTAAATGACAAACTACTAAGGTAAAAATGTGTCAGGTTAGTGCATATACATGTGAACGACATAAACATAAAATTGGTCCTATAAATTGAACATCTGTGTCAGGAAGTCTTGAGCTATCAGAACATGGCTTAACTCTGCCATCAGGTAGCAGAAGGGACATCTTAGTAAAATTAAGGGAATTCACAATTTATATTGTTTACAATGATTCCCGTTCCCAAGGTGATGAGCTCCCAAAGAAATAATGCTCCTTGTTAAAACTGACTGTGATGAGTCTGGGAAAGCACAGTTGGGATGCTCTCAGGAATGCCAGGACAGGTAAGGCACAGAGCAACATTTTGTGTCTCTACTCACCTTTTTAAAAAATCTATTTGCTTTTGCCTGGTTGTTGGGCATCCCTCCTGTGCCCTGCTCCCATTTGGGAGCAGGGCTGCTTTCTCTGTTGCTCCATGCAGGTGTCGACATCCCCATGGAGGTCCCAGGGCAGATTTGGGGACCCGCCAAGGCACCACAGCATCCCCAGAGAGGGGGGTGGCCATCCCAGCTGCAGTTTTAATGCCCAGGGCTCGGGTCTGTCACCAGCCTTCCTGGCCCTGCCGGGCGGTTTCCCAGCAATGCTGGAGACTTAGACCACAATAGAAGGAAATCACTAAAGCTGAATTGCTCCAAGTAAGTCCTCAGCAGGGTTTGACTGGTAAATATTTAACAAGGAGAACTCCCTATCCTCTCCTGGTACATATTAAACTAATACATTTATTTTAACAAGGGAAACGGTTTCCCCAAGCTCCCGCTCAATTTGAGCCCTTGACTTCTACAAAAGCCTCAGTAAGGTTGGCTTCCTGGGGCTCAGTAATTCACTGGGACTAAACGAGAGATGGCTCTGAGCCATGAACTTGGAGGCTGGAGGTGACAGGACCTCCCCAAGGTTGGGGAGAGCTCGGTACTGGGGTTTCCATTCCCACCTGCCTTCAGACCAGTCCAACACCCACCTCAGGACATCCCTGCCACCACCAGCTTCTGGCCATTCCAGCCATCCTGTGGAGCCAGGTTGAGCATCTCCCATCACAGTTTCCATGTGCTGGAAGCAGTTCTCATGCCAAGTCCTCCCCACAGAAGCTTTGCAAGGCACTGGCTCCATCAGCACCCATCCCTCACTTCCTTGATCCCCACTCCTTTCTGCTGCCTCTCCCCATGCTCAGATGG
Source organism: Pardalotus punctatus (assembly GCA_013400915.1). Classification (NCBI taxonomy): domain Eukaryota; kingdom Metazoa; phylum Chordata; class Aves; order Passeriformes; family Pardalotidae; genus Pardalotus; species Pardalotus punctatus. The sequence continues at coordinate 92,379 of VZTX01011199.1, forward strand.
AGCCGGGGTCATGGCCAAGGACATGATGCTGGGAGAGTGGGCAGCTCACATTCCTTGTCCCCAGGCTGGTGGTGCTGAGGGTTTATTCCTCCTTGGTCCTGCCCTTTCCTCCACTCCATGGACCACAGGGGGACGGGCAAAACCCTGAAAGCAAAAGTACTTTCACTGCCACTGATCCTCCGAGATACCCAAAGCCAGCTGTCCCCAGGAAACCCTGCTGAGCCATCTCCTCATGCTGTCTGACCCAAACAGGACACACTCACAAAGGAGCCCCACACAGGGGGCTTGATTCTCCACACGGCTTTCTCACAGGATTTGGGGCTCTGTCCCACTGTGGGCTGTGTCCCTTTGTGCTCTGTGCAGGAAGGTGATTGCCCAGTGAATGCTGCCTCTGCAAAACATGCCCTGAACAGCTCACAGGACACGTCAGTGGTGCCAGAGCTCACCCACAACCTGCAGGGCTGCTTTCCCTGCCATGGCAGTGCTGCTGCTGGGGCCCCAGCAATGGCCCTGTCCCCTGCAGGCTCCTGGTGCTGCTGCCTGCCATCCCAGCTGGCAGAGCCCAGTGCTGCCCTTGTGGGCTGCAGGCAGGCTCTGAGGCTGCTGGACTCTCTCTCACTCCCTCACTTGTATTTTTCAGACTTTCCTTCAAGGAAACAAGAATCTCTGAAAGCAACTCCCAACTTTGCATCTTTGCTCCAAGCCATCCCATGACTCCAGCACTTCCACTCTGACTCACGGATAGAGGGCAGGTTTGAACAACTGTGGCTGCCTCTGCCAAGGCAATTATGACTCCTGGCATCACTGCCCAAAAATCTCTGGGAAACTTCCCCTGCTCAGCTTACCCTGGCTGCAGCATGTGAGATGATGTGCGACATTCCCAGGAGAGACACAAGCACTTGAGGGGAATAAAGGAAGATGTAAGACCTTGATGCATTGGGAAGAGCTCCCTGGTTCCATAAACCATCTTCTGCATGCTTTGGCATCTCTTCCTGAGCCTCATGGGTAGGTAGTGCTGGGAGATCCTTTCAGGTGATGCCATGAGCATGAAAACATCCAACAAAACTTGCTGTGGCCTGAGCATCTGACTTTTTTTCTCCTGCCACTATGATCTGACATGTTTATCCTTCATCACCACTAAAACCTAACCTGTGAAATGTGTCTCCAAGTATCCCTTCCCCAAATATTCCAGTCTGCCTCCAGTTCTTCCCAATATTTAGTAAATGCCCCTCTTGAAATGGGCTGAGGGGAGACAAGGAATGTTTGCAACGTTTACCTCACCCTCACAAGCAAACAGAAAGTCCACACCTGATCCTATCCCCACCTGTCCCAGCCCACAGCAGGCAGTGAGGTCTCTCCCACTGCCAACAATGTCAGTAGGAAAATCCTTTCCATTCTGCTTTTCTGGGATTGTGATTCCAGCAAGCCTTACAGCAGCTTGGCAGTACAGTAAATAAGAAACAGATTTCCAAATGTTTTGATTTACCATCTTTTTCTTTGTAGCATCTAAGCCCAGGGGCTGAGAACCTGACTCCAGAAAGTCTCCATCCTGATCACCAACCTGCACCCATGGGCAGTAACCCCATGGGGAGGCAGGACCTGGCATGGGCTCAGCCTGCCAGGGCAGTGTCCCGAAGGAGAGCATGCCATGCAGAGCAGCAGTTCATCAGGCCAACAGAAATCCACACATGTCTATCCAAAAGTGCCCAGTTCCAGCGCAAAATGGAAAATTGGACAGAAAAGAAGCCTCTGGAGTATATCCCATTACAAGGGTGGTAAGCCATGGAACATGCACTGCAGTTGCTTCTGTGCTGCTCTGAGATGCTGTGCTGTTCCTCTCACCATTGTCCCCAGCTGCATTTTCCCCATGTGCTCTCTTACACCCCTGAGCATTAATGACAGCTCTCAAAGCTCTGGGACTGATCCTCTTCCCATGTCAGCATCGGTCCAGGATAACTTCATCAGCTGGAACAAGCCCTGGTGCATGGGCGTGAAAGAGAAGCATGAACTGAAGGATTCAGGTAAAGATCTCTTCTTTAACAGAAAACCTATTTTCAGGACTTTTCTTAATCTTCTAACTGGACTCTCCACTTGTTGAACTCAGGAAAGTCCCCACTGAGTTCAAACCCTCCTCTACAATAATCCTTGGGATGGTTCCAGGTAACAAGACTTTTATATAAATCTGAGCATGATGCTACCTATGAGTGTCATATCAAACACAGTGGTTCTGTGAAGATCACCTCTTGTGCAGGGTGAGGCTGGACTCCACTCAGTAGCACAATTGTGGAACAAACTTTGAGCTCTTTCTCAAGAAAAATCCCTGTGGGATGCACTCTTCTTGCAGAATAAAGGCTGTTTTCCCTGCCTGATTCACCTAGGTGATGACTAAGCATTCCTTAACCCATGTGTTATTCACAGATCTTTCAATCAACACACATCTGTCCCAGCATAGGAAAAAACCTGTATTGCAACCTAATGATCACAAAGGAAAACCTCTTCTCTATCCACGTCTCACTGTTGTGTAATTGACATTGGTCAGGGTCTGCAGCCTTGGAGAAATAAGACATAACACCTCAAGGAAGTCCTCTGGAGAAGACCAGTATCTGATCTGCATACAAAACCTTCAAACTTAATCCTCATAAATTAATTTTTCGCTTTTGAACACAATGTTTCACACATTGCAGATTTGGTTCTAGAATAATTCAGAGTCGGTTAACAGGCTCAGATTAGTCCTACCCTGGTGTCAGCCAAAGCCAAAGTGGCAGCAGTGAGAGATCCAGCCTCCAACACCAACACGCCTTTGAGCAGGGTCCTGCTGTCTGCTCTGCAAGGCTGACTTGCAAAGTAGGCAGATAAAGCATGTGCTCATGAATTTCGTTATGCTGGCACTCAGATGCCATGGTGCAGGGCAATCCCAGGGGTCACCGAGGGAATATTTTGAGGGGAGAGCTTCAAAGCAGAGCCTAGGTACTGCAGGAGCTGATGCTGGCATGGATTTAGCTCCCAACCATCATTTTTCTACTATTTTCTCAGCTACTACAGCCCTTGTTTCAATCTCAGGTGTCAAAGCAGGGCAAAGTGGATCAGGGGCAATCAGTGCCATGGCTAGAGGGGACAATCCCTGTTTCCTATGCATGTGTGAGCTGTACCCACTCGGAGGGAGGACGTGGAATTTGTCACCCACCAAACCAGGCTCACAGGCACTTCTCATGCTGTTACCCCTTGTGAAGGCACTTACGAACCTGCTGGAGCCCCAGAGCAGCATCATGGTTCTGTGTGCAGAGGTGCTGCAGTGTGGTAGATGCAGGCTGGATAGCAAAAACAGCTTCCATGAGCAGTCCAGTGGTGTCCAAAATCCAGCCAGGGACACATGCACACAGTGTGTGATCACACACCGATATACAGGACAGCAGAGTTACAGTGGGCAGTGTTTTATACCAAACAGACAAAATCCTCTTGGGTTATAGGACAAAATCAACATCACCCTGGGGAGTAACGTGGGAAGTAATTAAGAGCAGTTTTATAGGTGCCAGATCCTGCTGAGCCATAGCCCAGTAAAACCGTGTCTGAGTCTTCTGAGGGATGGATGTGAGGATGGAACACACAGGTCAGAGGTGCAACAGTGCCTGCCCATCCCCACCCCGTCTGAGGCCCGGAGAGCTCAGGGCACTTTACTTGGGACCCAGTCACCCTCTCGCTCCCACCTACTGCACATTCGGGAATGACTCCACCTGCTTTGGATCTGATTCACACAGGGTATTAACCAAAAATAAAGAGCCATGCTCCCAAAAAGCTGGACCAAAAGCTTTATGAAGTTAAGCTTTGAGACTGCAGTGAAGGAGCGTTGCACCCAGGGTGGGTGTGCCCTGCTTCCCTGTGAACTGGTCACCAAATACCTCCTGGGAATCCAGAAATGGAGGTCACGAGGAAGAGCCAGATATTTCCCCAGATCCAGGCTTTGGGGTTTTGCAGTTCAGTCTCAGCAGAATGGGCAGGAGGCTGAACTGAATTCCAAGAAGCCAAAAGGAAACACAACAGTGGGACCCACCAAGCCACTGGGTCCTCAGTCCCTGGATCTGACCCAGCACCAGGGCCTTGGGAGCCAGCTGATGTTCCCAGACCAAGGCAACATTTTTATCACGCCAGTTTAAGCCATTAATAATTGTCTGCACAAACTCTCCCAAGCTTCCAACGTTATGTAAACAGAAGTGAATTAAAATTATTTTTTTCCATCACTGTTTGAAATGTGCGATGCTTTTTCTAAACGGCCCCAGGAGCAAAAGAGAGAGGGGGCTCTGAAACAGTTCTCTGGCCTCCAGCCAGGTCCCAGCAAGTACTTCATATCTCACTTCAAGACAGTCAGAACAAGGGTTTAAGAGGCTTTGAACACAAACAGCATTAGGTTAGTTAAGTCCTGCTTTGACCAGTGGCGAGCAATGGAGACATAAACAGATTTCATTTGAACCGGGCTTAATGTAGCTGGGTTTACAGAGTCCCAGCTGATTTCCACATACATCAGAAGTGGTGTATATTCAGGGTGGCAGCGTGGTCCCACGGGGAGGGCAGCCATCCATGTAGGTGCCCCGGCGCCGGCGCTGACCCCCCGTGCACCTCTTGGCGATCCCCACCACTCCTTTATCTGCAAAATGGAAAGAGTTGACCTACTTCACAGAGCAAACCTGGAATCAATTAATGTCTAGCCTGCATTTAGGAGAGGCAAAACACTATATAAACATTATGTATCATTTAGCTTCTGAGGAAAAGCCATTGCCTGACAAAAGGGGCCTCTCCTTTCTATTTTATGAAGCCCGGTTCACACTGGTGCAGCCCTCCTTGACTCTTTTGGCCTGGTCCTAATTTGCATCAGCCCAGATTGCAGGAGATTTCAAGTCACCAAGTGCATTAATTTCCCTCATTAATAAGTCGGGGTCTCCTTGCTGAGAACCCCCATTTCATATTTGTCTGCTCAGTGAGTGTCCCCAGGACAAAGCTGAGGGCCAGCATCACGCTCCGTGCAGGGCACCAGGAAAGCTGCTGGAGCCTCCCAAGACCAAAGACATCGTTCAGAGGCTGCTTCTCCCTGCCCTGCCCGGTCAAAGGGGTTGAGCAACATCCCAGGACACCACTTCTCTGAGCAACCAGTGCCAGAGCCTCCCCACCTTCACAGGGAAGAATCTCCTCCTAATGTCTGATCTAAATCTACCCTCCTTAAGCTTAAAGCCATTCCTTCTTGTCCTGTCACTTCACGCCCTTGTAAGAAGTCCCTGTCCAGCTCTCTTGTAGCCCCTTTAGGCACTGGAAAGGGCTCTAAGGTCTCCCTGGAACCTTCTTTTCTCTAGGCTGAATAACCCCAGCTCTCTCAATCCACTGTCAGGTTAGAGGATTTTACCACTCTTCACCTTTTAGGGAGCTACTTGTGATGGCTGGCCCCTGCATTTATCCCAAGTTACTCACTAATGTCATTGTTGCATTCTCCTGCCGTTAATATTTTATTTTCAGTTAAAATTACCTCCAGACCCTTTATGATGGGCATCCCTTTGCATTGGTTGCTGTCCTGCAGTCTCCTGTCCTTGCACACCATTCCTTCAGCCTGTCTGAGCCCTTCCTATAAACGCAGGAGGCCTCAGGATTGTTTTTCACACTACACAAAAGTTTTCTCTCACCATTAAAATAATGAAAACCAGGATTACCAACAAACCCCATCCTGAGCTAGGGATGCCAAGCAGGGTGAGTGCTGCTGCTGCTGCTGCAGATGCTGTGCTTCTGGTGAGAGCCAGCCCTGCATTTTTGGGGACCCAGGGATGGCAGCAGTCCTGGCCCATGGACTCAAGGTGACCCTTGTCACTCACCGAAACACAAATGCTGCCGGAATTGTCCCTGCTCATGACAACTGTTGTGGGCCCCAAATACAGCCAGTGATGCTGATAACTCAGTCATGCCCTTTGTACAGGGATTTGCTAATTTAAATAAGCACAGGTCCTTTAACCTGGCTCTGAAACCTGCAAAAAACTATTTCTAGGGATAGTGCTTGCTTCCTCCCAGTTTGGCTCTGTTCTTGAAGCCAGCACAGGAGCAAACCTGCACTTCAGATAAAATTCCAAACAATATTTTTTTGTATCACCCACAGGCCACAGAACTGGGCTACCCTTAGTAAAACAAATTTTTTTAAAAAGGAGGAGAAAAAGTTTAAATAAAGAAATGGCAAAAAAACCACCTAGAGATTGTGCATGCAGAGTTAGGTGGGCTGTGTCTGTGGAGGTGTGAACAATGTGGGTATGGGTGGGGGAAGGTCAGGTACCCCACACACCACAGATTTTCCATCTCGCTGGACCATATGCTGTGGAGATGTCAGAGAAAAGCAGGTTTTCATCTCATCTCTGCACCAAAAGGGTCACATCATGTATAAGAGCACCACATGTGTTTCCATCATGTTGGCAAAGGTTTAGGAAGTATCCCTCATAAAACACAAAATGATTACAAATGAGAACATGAAAAACAAATTCAGCAGGAGCTTGTGTCACTGGTTTCTCCCTCACCCTTTTACGAGGAGCTCCTGTTCTCTGTTCTCAGCTGGCTCGGGGAAGGCTTTGGGGTACAAACACTGCAAACAGCAAGGCGGGGCTGGGATCAGAAAGGCAGATTTTGGAGAGCAGTGCAGACGAGCTCTCTGGGTCTGGTGAGAGGCATACATGGCCTCAATAGTTGCAGGCAGAGCTCTGCAGGATCAACCCACTCTGCTCTACAGGGGTGCATCAATAATTTTGCTTAGATACTGCTCATGTCAGGCTCTCATTTATTTTATGACCAGAAGCCATAACATAGTGAAAAAGAGGATATTTTCTAGAAATTCTGTCCTGTGAGGGTGAAGAGGCACTGGCATAGGTTGCCCAGAGAAGCTGTGGATGTCCCAACCTCGGAAGTGTCCAAGGACAGGTTGGACAGGACTTGGAGCAGCCTGGTCAGGTGGAAGGTGTCCCTGACCATGGCAGCAGGGCTGAAACTAGAGGTTTTTAAGGTGCCTTCCAACCCATTCTGGGATTCTGTGTTCCTCTGGCAATGCTGAACTTCCACTCATTATGCAGAATCACAAGGAATGGTCATACAAAACTGAGAAAAACTCACCCGACTTTATACCAGCTATGCCATCAAAGTCACAGCTTGTGGCTGCCTCATGGCCAGGTCATCAAAGGCAGGAGCCTGTTTGTGTAGGAAGAGGAGAGGAGAGGGGCTGAGCCCCCAGCATCCCTGCTGCAAGGCATAAACCCCTCTCCCCAGGTCGCCCAGCCCAGAGAGAGCCAAACCCCAAAGGCACATCCCCCCGGGCACTTTCCTCCCTTTGCCACCCCCACAGTCATTTCTCGGTCCCTGCCATAGCACGAGAACAGGTTTTGGGGAGAAATGAAGCTGTGCAGCCAGTTCTGCTCTGCTAATCCCCCTGCCTGCATGGCTGGGAGGGGTCAGGGTGCCTCAGCCTTCATCCTCCCTGGCTCATCAGCCTCTGCCATCGCGGTCACCGTGCCCAGGGCTTGGCGTGCCGCTCTGCCCTGGCACACCTGTGCCGCACGCAGGAACGGCTGCTGCTCACAGCTCCCCTCTTTCCTTCTCCCATTACCCCGAGCTGTGTGGGTGTGTTTGCACCAGAACTGCCAGACAAGGCTGAGCAGGTTGTTCCAAGGTGCTCATCAGCATCAGAGCACAGGAACAGGCTGCTTTGTTCTGAGGCATCGCAGCCCATTTCCTTAGTGCGGCTTGGTTTGTGACTCGGAGCAGATTCTGCTCTGCCAAGGCTGCTTGATCTTAGAAAGAGGGAGCTGGCAGGGAGAGCACTGGAGGCCTGGGCTCCAGTCCCAGCCTTGCCACAAGGTTTCCAGGAAAAGGACCTGGGCTATGATCCGTTCCCAGCCCACAGCGGCTCCAGCTCTCAATATCGATGTTCCTCCCTCCATCAGCAGCTGCCTGGTGGCTGCACTTACACCCATTCAGCTCACACAGAAAAAAGAAGATATCTTCTGAATTATTTTCAATCATAAAGGCTTATTTGTCGATCATTCTGGCTTATTTCAATGAAGCTTTGAAGCACAGGTTGTAGGCAGAGCTCTGACAGCTGCCAAGGATCACGTTCTGCCTAAAAAAGGTTTAACTTTTCATCCTCTCATGATCTGGTGAAGATTTTATTTTCGTGACCTCCACAATCTCTCCCAGTACACCAGCATGTTCACAATGGTGATGCTGCAATGTGCAGGGAGAGAAAAGAATGGTAAAAAATCCCCAAATGCTGTGCAAAATGGGAAGGGCCACATCCAAGAGATGTGGAGAACTGCACCCTTGGCAAGCACCCCTCCATCCACCCAGCAGGGCAAGGAGCAATGGACACATCCCAAATATTTTGAATTATGAGCCTCCTGACTTTTTAATATCTTTATTTTCTTTAATATCTTTGAAAATAATTTTCTCCCAAAATATCAAAGGAGGCAATGCAGGAGTGGCTTCACAACCTGTGCCATGTGTGCACAAAACATTTGCAGAAGCCCCAGTCCTGATCAGTGATAGGAAGGAAATAACACAGACACTCCTGACAGTAACCACAGTCACCTGGAGTTTTGGGTAAAAGAGAATTTTTGATATCCAGGCAATTTTTTCTGGACTCCAGGTCAGACTGTAGGTTTTTTAAACAACGGGTGATCATAGGCTCGCATCACATTAAGGTTAACCCAAGATATGTAAAACTCAGCCGTCTCCATTTGGGGGATTTGTGGGAGGTTTTTCTCATTACATGGCTTAGACTTGCTGCCTGGGGTTAGCTGTTCCCCACACAAAACCCAGAGAAGCCCATTGCCGAGGGAAAGCCCAGATCAGCCTGGACTAGTGCTGAAAGAAGAAGGCAAATTCTCCTCACCTCCCAAACTTTAAAGCAAACCCGTTCTCCAACCCCACTGTCCCCATAAACCTGGAATGAGCTCTCACCTCTCTCCCAGGGGGACTGAGGGGTGGAACACAGGAGCCAGACCGTGAGGATGGAGCCTTGCACAGGGCTGGAGACCCAGGACGCTGAGAATCACAGGACACACCAGGGCCGGGCACAATGACCAACAGTGAAAAAAAGGGAATTTTCCTGCAGGAAATTGATCACACTTGGGATGAACCCTCATCCCACACCAACATTGCAAGGTGTTGGGAAATGGCATTAGTCCTCCTGATGGGAATGAAACCAGTGCATTTCCAGCATGTGCCATATGATGGTGCCTTCCTAGACTCTTAGCACTGCTCATGGTGGGAATAAACACATTTTCGCTAGGGAAAACATCCTCAAAATATCTGTTCATTCCAAGAAAATAATTCAGTACATCTAAAGGATATCTGGTTCTGTGACTTGGAGTCTCTCTCTTGTAGTACCTGCTCCACCATTACTGTTCACAGTGTCATCCTGGAGGTCCCGGAAGGGCAAATACAGCTCAATATATGGGATGGTGAAACAAAACCCATCCATAATGATGATATCAGAGCGGCAGAAATTTGCTTTGATGTCATCCAGCAGCTCACTGGAATCTTTACGTGATTTTCTGCTGTGAGAAAGAACAAGCATGGGAAGAAGGCACTGTCAGCAAGGAGGTGACACTGGGGGCTGTCACCCAAGGTTACCCTCACTGGCTTCACACCAGCTGCTGGCTGGAAAGGAGGTTGGCTGTGATCCCCATCCCTAATGCATTTTTAGAGAAGGCAGATGTGCCAGGCTGGGCAGGAGCTGATCGGTGCTGGTGGGGTGGGGATGCTCATCCCAAGGGAGGCAGCCTGGGGTGTCCCCAGTGCCCACCCAGGCAGGACCTGCAGCTCTGCAGGGACCCTGCCCCCTGCGCTTGTGTGGGACCCAAACCACTGACCCACTCAGTCTAGGACTGAACCAGTGACTTTCTGGCCCAAAGGCAAGAACACTCTCAACCAAGTCATCCTGAACTGATTATTTTAAAACTACATTTGCTAAAAGCAAGAATGAGCAGAAGAGTTGGGGGAAGCAAGGAGTCACGTTGCTCTAATCATTTACATTTCAGTGACAGCTTTACTGCATTTATTTCAAGTCAGCTTTGCAAAAGCCCTTTATCAGGGCCTGCACAGCTCTCCTGCACCATGTGTTTCAAGTCCATAGTAGCATTTTGGATATGTCACATCACTGGGCTGGGAAGGAGCATGAACTCCCTCGAGTGCTCACAGAAAGTGAGTCCAAGCCATTCTGGACAGGGTTCTTGGCTTGACATGACCTGAAAGGGTTTCTTTTTAAACTTCCCTTTGAAGTTGAACAAACACAGACAAAGCACAACAACACTGATTAAGAGCTTTCCCCCACCTTTATAATACTTCAAGCACTGTGTGCCATTGGAATACTTTTAGCTGCACACGTGATGAACCTACCAAGGAAGTGTATAGCATCTACAGCCTGGATTGTTATAAAAGTGGGCAAGGAAAGAAAAAGAAATTGTTCCTCTACTGAAAGCAGTCTGTCCACATCTTTCCCTGCTAAACAACACCTGACATTTGCAGACAGTGCTGTCTGCCCACACCCACCTGCTCCAGTGTGGTGGGGTTGGTTGCTCACATTCTGAGCACAAGCTGGAGACAGAAAAACATCTCTGCTGCCCTCAGTGCCTGGCTGTTCCTGCCCTGCCACACACGATAGGTCAGGATGAGAGACAGGAGTCTGCAATTTTCTCTCACCTCTAAGCCTGCTGAGTTTGGTACAAATTCCTGGAGGAGCCGGCAGAGGCCTTTCCTGCCTCCCTGCACACCAAGGTCCCCGGCAGGCACAGCCTGGGTCTAGCAGGGGAACAAAAGCCCTTCAGCCCCCAAAATCAGGTGACGTTTTTGCCAGGTTACATCACGGCGTTGGGCGGGTTTGGGCTGGGGCACATGGTCATAAAGAAAACCAGCCACCCAGAGCTAGGGGTGACAGGGGGGCCATAAAACATTCCCTGCAACTGCAGGAGGGCCAGTGCCTCCCATGCAGGACCATCAGCTCATTTGGGGTTGCCAAGGCTTCTTCTCCTGCTTCAGGAACCACTGCAGAGTCCTGCAAGCTCTTATTAAGAAGGAGCTTTGTGGTTCACAGTCTACACAAGCAGTAAACTACATTGGAATTAATCCCAAAAATATTTTTTAAAAGCAGAAAAGTTGATTTTTTTTCAGTTTTTCTTTCCCTTTTTTTTTTTTAAACAGAAAAACCTGGCATTTTGAAAGTTTGTTTTGAAATTGAAATAAGGCTGAATGGAGCCTACACTGAAACAGGGATCGCAGCTAACAGAACTTCTCTGTATGGAATACAACAAGGAAATTATTTCCTCAAGGTGGAAATTTATTGCTCCAAGGTGGAAGGCAGAGTGTTTTAAAGAGGTTTTTAATTAATAAAGGGAAACGTGCCAAGAATGTGTTGCATGTTTGAGCTCTCTGCATTAAATACTGCTAACCTGTTGAGGGCTAATTTAGGCTTCAATTAATAAATAACAATACACACGGAGTCATAAGCAGCCTCCTGCACCTTCAGCAAAATGCATTTAGATGGCTCTATCACATTTTAAACAAATTTTAGGCAAAGAGGTGTTGTCTCTTGGGATGCCAAGTAGCTCAGGGCACTTGTCTCTTCAGGTCAGGACACAGAGCCAAGCACCAAATGCCCCTGGAGCTGGAGAACAGGAGCGTGGTAGGGCTTGGCAGGATATTTATAGCATCCCTGGCACAGGAAGGGACTGTGAGACACTAAAGAATTTTTCTGTTTGGTATTCTTTCCCCCAGCAATGCCATTCTAGGCATTCTCACCCAAAGCCAGGATGCAATTTCCCAGTGGTCCCAGTCCCTTAGGTGTTAAGTCCCACTGATTTCCATCAAAACCTAATCCTTCATGGCCCAGATTTTCAAAGGCATTTAAGCTCTTAAACTTGCAGATTTGTGCTGAGTGGATTTTTTTCAAAGCACCTCAACATTTTAAGTGTCTCAGGGGAAAATGGTGCCAAATCTTATCCTACAGGTTTTCTTCCTCATGGTCCCCAGGCGAGTCATCTCCTTGTGCTGAGTTCCACAAGTTCATATCGTGAGACTCCACCAACAAACACACACTTACCCTGATTTAAACTTCTCTACATTTTGCCATGCATCAATTTTCTCTCTCATAGACACTCAGCCCAAACTGGAGTATCTAATCCCCCATGCCTAAATCATTCATTATTTCATGCACTTCTGCATGTCCTCCCTTCTCCTGGTGACACAGAATAATTAACATATAAAAGTCTGGTGATAAGTGAAGTTTACGATCCAAACTAGAGGAATGAAGGCTCAGAAGTGAACATTATAAGAGCCCTGTGCCCATAAACATCCCACTTCTGGTGGGCTACCCAGCCAATTAATTACAGGCAGAAATTCTGGCTGAGCATTCATTGCCCACATAAGCTCCTTGCTGAAAAATAAACCTCCAGAGTCATCAGGAGAAAACTAAGCAGGAGATGGTGTGCTGGAGAGAAAAATACACACAGAACAAGAATAAGACATGACCTATGTTTTATGGGGGAGGCTTTTAGTGTCTACTCTGCAGTAGTAAAAAAAACTCTGCCCTCCTTTAGGGTAAAAGAAACTGTGCAAGAATTCCATGGCCAAGACATGGGCTTCTTAAAAATCAGGAATTCTTAATTTTCATCTTTTCTCATGAGCTACTACAAGCATCAGCCCCTCTTGGGCCAGGCAGTTCCTGACACCTGGGTACAGGAGAGCCTCACCCAACTGCTGGCCGTGGATCCCCCTCTCTGGTGTGGCTCAACCATTGAGCAGAGCTCTACACTCACCCCTCTGCTGGACTTGAGGGTCTTGAGCATGCAGAGGGTCTGGAAACCTTTGGCTGTCCCCTCCAGGTGGGTGTGGTGCTCCCTGTGGGTGAGACACACAGGAGGAAGGCAATGAGGAGGATGATCTGAGACCGCAGAATCCCAGAATGGTTTGGATAGGGAGGGACCTTAAAGATCCTCCTGTTTCGCCCCCTGCCATGGGCAGAGATGCCACCCACCAGATCAGGTTGCTCAGGGCCCCAACCCACCTGGCACTGAACAGTTCCAAGGGTGGGACAGCCACAAATTTTCTCGGAAGATGGTGCCAGTGTTTCATCACCCTCAGAGTGAAGAATTCTCTCCTAATGTCTAATCTAAACCTGCCCTCTGCCAGTGTGAACCATCCCTCCTTGTCCAGTCACTTCAGGCCCTTGTCCCAAGTCCATCTCCAGTTCTTTTGTAGCCCCTTTAGGCACTGGAAGGGGCTCTAAGGTCTCCTCAGAGCCTTCTCTTCTCCAGGTGAACACCTCCAGCTCTCCCAGCCTGGCTCCAGAGCAGAGCTGCTCCATGCCTCTGAGCACCTTCGTGGCCTTCTCTGGACCTGTTCCATCAGGTCCCCATCTTTCCTGTGCTGGGCACCCCGACACTGGTCACAGTGCTGCAGGTGAGGTGTCATGAGAGTGGAGTAGAGGGGGAGAATCCCCTCCCTCACCCTGCTGGTGACACTGATTTTGAAGCAGCCCAGGGTGCAATTGGCTGTAAGGAGTTGCAGCCGCTCTCTCAGCAGTGGTTGGGACTCGTGTACAGCTTCAGGAAAAGCTCCTTGGTGTAAACAGTGAGAAAGATCTGTGACCTGGAGAGAGGGGGAGATGAGCCCAGACAGCTGCCTGTGCCTGCCAGACCCTGCACGCCGAGCCAGCACTTTCATATTAAATGTCCCAAACAACATCTCTCTGCCCACAGCGACCCTTCCAAGAGTGAGGCAGCTCACTCTGCCACAGTCACCATCACCACAGGGCACTGCCCGGCGTGGGGGGGTCCTGGCCACATCTCCACACACCACGCACCCCCCATGCCCCTCGGAGCCCAGCACGTGCCGCTCGCCTCCCCACAGGGAGCCTGGTCCTGCAGCCAGAGCTCTCAGAAACCTCCGATGCTCCTGACTGGGTTTCTTGACATTAGCCAGGCCTGGCTATATATTACTGGGATATATAATTAAGGCTCAGAGGTTTGCACACAGTAGCTGGCTTTTGTAAGACAAGAAAATCAAGGAGTGTGACCAAGAGGGATTTTTCAATGTGAAAATTGAGTATTAAAAGGGTGCTTAAGCCAGCTGAGCCAAAACCACAATGGGGAAAGGGCTGCCTAGGAAAGGACCAAACAATTGCATTGTAGGAATGACAAGTATCCAACAGGTGAAGGGATGTGAAGCTGAAAAGCATTTCACCTGGACTCTGGGCCAGTGCAGGCAAAGGTACAGGGGAGGACAGTGACCTGGAACCAACCCCAAATGGCCACAGGGGCCAGACCCCATCCCCTCCATCCATCCCCTCATGGCCATAGCACAATAGAACACACCTTGCAACAGTCTCAAGTACATGCTGTAAGGATGGAGTAGGAAAATTGGAGGAAACTCATCCATCCCAGGAAGGATCTGGATGCTCCATGTGCCACTTCCATGATGGCTCCATGAAACAGCTGGGTGCTTGTTACCTTCCCCAAGTGACCCCTGGCAGGGCTGGGAGGGTGGAACTTGCTGTTTGGTGTCACCAGCTTATGAGGTCACTTCCAGAAAAAGAAACCACACAGGCAAATGCTGGGGCTAATTCCTGGATAAACAAAATTCCAGCACTAGCAGAGACTGATTATCCTTAATTTACTGGGTTTGCATTGCTGGGCATTTTAGGCACACAGCTGTTCCTGCAGGGGGAGGAGAGGAGCTGGGGCAATGCTGTGTGGACACGGGTATCATCCCTCCCAGCATCCCAGGGGAACCCATGCCAAGGTGGGAGCAGCCAGCAGTGGGATGGAGAGCATCCCACCATCCTGGCAGCTGGCTAACAGCAAAAACTGCCGAGCACTCCCATGAAGGGCTGTGCCTTTGGGCTCTAGGGGGTCATCCTCTCTTCTTTGTGCACCCATCATGTCTGGAAGTGGAGCAGGAGCCCAAGCACAGACCTCTGCTCTCACTGGGACCCTTCCCAGTGCTCCAGCATCCCTGCAGTCTGTGTGGACTGGCTGGCTCTGACCACAGAACTGCTGGCAGCCATTCCTGGGCCCTTTCCAGAGTTCACTTGCAAACGAGTTGCCTGTTCCTCACCAAAGAATCCAGCACCATGACAGATCTTCAGCTTTTATGTAAACATGTCAGTGGGATAGCTCACATCCATGATTTCTCCTTGCCTTGGACCTTTAGGAGAAAGAGCATTAACAGTTGCCAATTTACTTCACTTAGTCAGCAGCTCCATGCTGTGAGTCTGGACACTCTGTCAGTGCTTCTTCCAGGACACACACATGTTTCCTGAGGTGCATCTTTGAGCAAGCCACAAGTATTTGTTTCTTGGAGAAAACACTGGTGAAAAATCGAAACTAGTTCATGCAGAAGAACTCATTAACTTAATTGAAAATCCCCTCATTAACCCGAGGCTGAAAGGGCCTGTGGAGTTGCACACACCTATAAGAAGCTGTGGAAAGTGCAAAACTTTCGAAGTTGTGTTTTGCAGGATTGAAAAGCGCCTCGGAGGAGGGAAAGGCAGAGCAGGGCTGAGGGCCTGGCAAGCTACAAGGGAGCACAAAGGCAGTGCTGCATCAGGGACTGGGCAAACCCAGGAGCTGTGCTCATCACCCAAACCCATGGATGCTGCAAGCACCCATGACCTCAGGCTGGGCCAGCTGCTTGCATACAAACGAACCAAAAATTCCAGTGGGATCCACCTTGTGCTGAAGCCCCAGGGCTACAGATAAGGCCAATGAAAACACAGCAATGATGGGCACAGCAGTTTGAACACATCCCAGGGATGCTGTGATCCCTCCAGCCCCATCCTGGAGCCAGGGATGTGTCATGGACATGTGAAAAGTAACCACATCGACCTGTCCTTCCAGCCTGGAGAGGCAGCTGGGTGAGGGCATGTCCTCATCAGCCTTCTCATGTCCAAACTGTCCGAGGTGAGAGAGGTTAATTAACAGAAAACCCACCTCTTCTTCAGTTGCTCCAGCACCAGCCTGGGCAGCCAGGAGGAGGAGGAAGGGCAGGAGGAATGCCACTGTATCCTGACTGAGCCATAACTCACCAACTGAGATAGACTTTACTTTCTAACATGTCCCTGCAGAGCTGTGGGACCTCATTTCCAGAGCCCCACAGCACATCTGATGCCACTGCCTCTCACTGCAATATGATTTTTGCAGTTTACTGGACCTGAGCTCCCACTATGGGGAAAGAAAAGGATTATTCTCTGGCCCCGTTTCAGGGCTGGTGCCGTGAAGGTCTGATCTGCAGCTTCGCAGGAGCCAAGCAGTGATCCCAACACACAGCACACTGCAGGCATCTTTCCTACTCTGCACTCTCAGCCTCAAGTTCTTGCTTTTTAATTTCCTGTGGCCATGGAGCACCACTGGAGGGTCTCCCAGGGACAGTGTTTCCCATACACCACGGTCAGGGTTGCTGGGGGGGCCACAGCAAGCTGTATCAGTCACAGCACAGGGCAGTTGCCTGCAAGAAGGCTGTTTCTGATGAATTATCCAAATATTTCAAGACACAATCAGCCTTAAAACAAAAAAAAAACCCCAAAACACTTCAGGGGAATGTTTAACCTGGTGGCTGGTGATCTGAGCCTGGCAGCAAACAGGGAAAGGTGATTAGTTTGGAGCAGCAGTAACACTCTGCCTTGGGGTGCAAACCCACAGGCTCTTGGGGCGCAGGCACCAAGCTGTCCTGGAGGAGAAGCTGGCACAGCAAGGGAAGCTGCATTTGGGGCAGCTGCTCAAGCCATGTCTTCACAGAGCAGCACAGCTTCAGCGATGCCACCACCTGGGAAAGGCCCAAACCTTGCACACCGGTTCCTTCTGCTCAGAGCAGAGTGAATTGTGCTCTTCTCAAGAGAAGGAGCCTTAGGCTGAGCTTCCTGGCCCCAAACCAGCGCCTGCCACTGAATCCTTGCTGTCCAAGTTTGCTGTGAAATTCCAGCTCAGTCAGGGAGACTGTGCATCCCTTCCCCATGTCCTGCTTTTATGTTATTATTTACATTTCACAGTGATGCTTACCTTGCTTACAGCTCTGTGGGATGCCCCAGAAGTTATCAAGAAATTACTGAATTATGGCTACGCAAGCACTGACCATAACACTGGAAGCTTTTCAAAGCCATCCTTCTCATTCCTGAGTATTTTGCCTCTTTGCTGGTCAGGATTCTTAACACGCCCAGCACAGCTTTGTGTCATAGCCAAACAGTGCAGCTCTCTGAGCAGAATTAGTTGATGGGGATTTTTTTCCTCAGAGTATGTAAATAAATATTCTAAACCAAAGACCTCCCAGTAACTAAATATTATTTATCTTAAATTTATCTTCAAACTAAACAGCTTTGTCACATATGTACAATAATAAAGAAACAAATTACAAATGCGGAATTTGATTTCATTGGTTTTATTCAAAGCCCACGCGTTATATATCAATTCTGAACAACAGACTTTTCACAGTTCATTAGAGATGTTGTCAAAACTTTGGGTGAAGCTCGTTTCACTTCCCCACCGGTAACAGGAGACATCACAGCCTGGTTGTTTGTTTTAGTTTTATTCGCTCTTCAAAACAGTGACCATTTTCAAACCATATCAGGGAAATCCTCCACTTCACTTGGGAAAGGCACTTGTGGAGAAAAGAACAGCTGAGCACGTAGTCTGAATTTGTGTCTTTTTACGTATTAACTTGATATCCCAAGTAGGGTTACTGCAATAAACCCCAACATCTTGCTTCCTGTGTGTGACCAATTAGCACGTGACGGTGTGTTTGCTAAGGATTTACAAAAAATATCTTTCTTATTTTATCAACATGAACACTTGGGTGGCAGCTCGTGGCATTTTGCATCCCAAAATACCTAGGAGACCACACACCTCGCACGTACCCCTGATATAGATTCTGGCACTCGTGCACCTCCCTTCTGGGCAGCCGCTGGCTGTGCCGCCGGTGTCACCCGAGCAATGCTCTCCGGCATTTCGGAGGTGTCAATCTCCCAGGAGCGCCGCACCCGGAGCTGCTGGCAGGGCATGATGGAGCACGCTGGGGACACTTGGCAACGGGAACGGGGGCGAGAGGCCCTCCCACAAACACTCGGCAGGATGAGATCTCCCTGCCGGCACTGGAAATCTGTCTCGGGGAGGATCATAGGATAAAAACAAAGACTTCAAGCCATGGAAGAAATTATTTTAAACGCTGTCAGTGGGATCTGCAATTCCTGCAACAACGTTTGCAAGGAGTAATTGTAGCTACAAAAAAAAAAAAGGGTGAGCATAGCTTCAGTCAAGGCCAGCTTAGCAAGAATCCTGCTAATGCCACTTCCTTCACCACCGGCAGCCCTGGCTGGGGCTCCGGGCGCTTGGCCAAGCCACCCCCAGCCTGATCCAGCAGGTACTGGAGCACCACTGCACAAACAGTCACTCAATCCTGCAGGGTGCTGAGCACTGACCTGGCCAAGCACTTCATTTAATGGTGTGAGTGCTGGGAGCTCACTGGAACTTTGTTGTATTTGCGGTATCAGAGCTGAAGTCTTCAGCAACTGCAAGATCCAGTCCTGCACATGGGAGCCAGGCTGGATGGGGCTTGGAGCAAACTGGTCTAGCGGAAGGTGACCCTGCCCACAACAGGGGGTTGAAATGAGATGAGCTTTATGGCTCCTTCCAACCCAAACCAGTGTGCAGTTTTGCGATTCTATGCTCTCAGATGGGTAAATGCTCTCAAGCAGCAACCCTGGATACAGCTGTTCCTGCCAGTTGAGCTGCAGCTCCCAGGACACATCAGCAGCAGCTTGCTCTGCTGTCTCCAGTGTCCCCCGCATTTGTCACTTGTCACTGGCAGAGATGGTGGTACCAAACCACAGGGGACTGACCTGGCTGGGCTGCTCTTACACTGTTTGAAGTGCAGAGAAGTACAAATCTATAGGAGGAAAGTGCCCAGGCATGGGGCAAGCTCATACGGCAGCTGCCACCAATTCCTGTGGGCTTGGGGAACACCGACACACATGGGTAGCCTCCTGGTTCCATTCCAGTTCAGTTTAGTTTCTAAAAAATGATTGTTCAAAACATATTTATTGCTGGTTTATCTGCTACATCCTCCTGCAGAGCCAGCAATGGGAAAGGACAAGCACAGGCAACCAGAGGGGTCTCAAGACTAAGGTCTTGAAGGTCAGAAAAGCTAAGCCACTCTTTTTATAAAATATCTTGCCCCTAGGGGGTTTTGAAATCAGGGTTACAAGGAAAGAGGGACACCATTTAAATGTAAAATATAGGTGGACACTGTAATAAAGCTATTTACATCCTGGTTAAACCGAGGAAGCAGCTTTGTCAATAAACTGAGCCAGCTTCACGTCTCTCTTGGTCAGCCCACCGCAGTCGTGTGAAATCAGAGTTATCTGAACCTGTCACAAAGGAAAAGAAAGAGGTTACAAAAGCATTTTAATCTCTGACACGTAGGCTGAACAGCGTTCACTGGGAACACTGTGTCTCTCCATAGTGAGCTGGTTTTACTTGGTGCTCCTGGCAAGCACCAAGCTGGACCCTCCCTGCTCATGTAAACCAGAAGACGCTGTAGGTGAGGAGGCTTTACAGAGCCTGGAATCTCACCAAAATGAGCCCCTTCACAGAATAACACAGGCTTTGCATTCTTGGGTTTCATCCAAGAAGAGGTGTCCGATTAAATCACTCACTCTTTACATTTAAATTCCATGGATCAGTTTCATGAAGAACTTGGGCCAGTGACCAAGCTGCCAAGAGCTGGGTCAAGGGCTCACATGTTTCATTAAAAACCAGCACCCCAAAGGTGAAAAAATTGTTAAGCTTGTTGCAGATTAATTTTTTTTAAAAAATAAATAAAAGATCAGCTGCCTCACAGGACTGTTTGGACTGAGCCAGATGACAAGTTGGGCCTTATTTTGTCTTGTCTTTGACCGAGATTTTGGGAAGACAGAAAAGACAAAATCTGAATATTCTGGAAATCCAGGAAAGTCAGGAAGAGTGGGTGATCAGGATTTTGTCCAGTGATAATTTAATGTCCCTTAAACAGGGTGACCTGAAGGGCTGATGAGCAGGAGTCTCTCAAGGAGCCTCAGTCACAGGGAGAGATGAGATGCCCTACTCCAGGATGGTGGTCTGAGCTGCTTGTCCACACGTCTTTTCTTTTAGTATATTTTTAGTGGGATTACCATATATTCACTAAATGCTACAACAAACAATGTGACACAATGCAATGAGAAGTATTAGAAAATAAAACTGAAGGGAGAGCAATAATTTCTCCCTTCACACAGCACCTTTCATTCGAGGGTTGCAGTAATCCTTGTAACCCTTGTAAATACAGGACCACCATCAGTCAGGTAATATTATAAACAAATTTTATAAGCTGCTATGTTGAGACATAGGAGCCTACAATTTTTAAAAAATCAAACCTAAATTGAGACTGCCAGGCTCCCATTTAGGTACCAACAGTCTGCTACCCTACACCACTGAGTTCCTGACCTGCTGCACAGAAAGGAATGAGAGCTGGTGAGTAGTTTCAAAACAGTAATTTATTCAGGTTGGCTAAGTAAGAGTTTAAAGGCTTCTGTTTTATTTTTAGATCTCAGCCAGAGAGGTGAAGCCACTGGCCCCAACCATACAGCTGGCAGCAAGCGCAAAGAGCTTCATTCTTGATTCCTCACCGCCGCAAATTTCAGCATCTCTTTAAAATCTCAAATCTCTTTATAGAGACACTTCTCATTCCCTTATCTTGTAGACAAGCTACAAATAAAGGCAGAGAGAATGGGCCAGTGGATTGGCCCCCTTAACTCCACTGCCACGTGAGTAACTAGGGCTGGTGAACACCTTACCTTGTTGTAGACATTAAACCATTCTGGGTGGTGATTCATCTTCTCTGCTTGCAGAGCCACACGTGTCATGAATCCAAAAGCCTAAGGAAAGAGAGAGCAGAGAGGAAAATACTCCTCCACCTGCCAGCACTGGCAATGGATTGGCAAGATTCTCTCCAAAATCTCAAAATATCCTCAAGATGCCCCAGATGGCTGCACCCTGGGTTTGTGTGTGCTAAAGAAGCATTTAAACTTCTCATGCCACTGGTGCATTTCCCAATAGGGCTGAAATGATCCCCTGCAGACCCTGGTAAATCCCTCTGTTCAATGTGACTTACCCAAGGACTCAAACCTATTGCATGACAGCAATGATTTTACCTCTGGCATCAACAGGGGTTTTAAATATCCATCCCGAGTCCCTCATCCCTTACTGCATCTTAGAAATGTGTCATTTCTAATTAAGCACCATGCCACAGTATTACCAACACTGCTTCCAGAAACACATCCCTCCATTTAACCATTTTGCTATTTATTTTACTGGAGAGAGAAAGGCAGCAGGTGGGTCTGCCCCTCTGCTTTATGAGACATATTTTCCCTTTAAATGAGTTAAAATGGGTTTTTCAATCCTCTGCCCCTACATTCTGCACAGCATGCTCCCCCAGGACACAGGTTTTATCACAGGCTCAGAAGGAAAATAATAGCAGGCCCTTGCCAAAATACTTAGGAGCAAATCACTGCATTGTAAAGAAAATTAGAATGTCCATGCAAATCAAGACTGCAATTATGCAGCGGGGCCCGAAGGGCCTGGGAGCATGAGCAGGACGCCTCTCAGCAGCAGGCTTTGTTCATACCAACCTCCATCCATCGGGTTCAGGACCTGAATTAACATGCAAAGCTGAAGCAGCATCCACATTACAGTCTGGTTCAGATTATAATACAACAAACTCCGCAAAACCATACCTGATTTAGGTAGGTTTTCAGTGCTAATTTATGGAAGAGAATGTATATAGCCCGCATTCCACCAAGCGATGGCCATTTCAAACAAACATGTGGTCAATGAATAACATATAATAGTTGATAATAGTTTCAAGTCTTTTTCCCTTTCACAAATTACAAAAACCTTTAAGGAAAAAAAAGTGCCTGGATGAAGAATGACTTTGTTGGTCGCTTTGCCAGTCAAATGAATGCAAACGTTATAATCAGAGAAAATCATTCCAATGAGGTTTGTCATTTGGAAATCACCAAACTGTCAGCAATTAAAAAGCTTTTTTTCTTTGACCCAAGAGCATTCCAAAATTCAGAAGACTCTAACTTCCCTTGAAGCTCTCACTTGGTTTAGTTTTACTTTGAGTGAACAATTACTTTAAAAAATTTGCCCATGTTTCAGCAGCACGCTTTGAAGTAGAAAGCTGCAAGTTGTGCATCAGATGTTAGCAATGATTTGGAAAACTTCTCCATTAATAGTATTGATTTAGATGTTTTTAGAGTGTCCATGGGCTTAATAAGAATACTATTTCCAACACAGCAATCTATACACAGAAATGTCCCCAAAATTTAAAATAGTGATCTGTCTGCAATCAAATTGCCTTTACAGAAACAAATAGCAAAGGAAAAAATAATAATAAATTTATAAACCCTCCTACCAGGTCTGTGTATGTTCTACTGGTGTCTGTCTGTTCATCCCAGGATCTTACCCACCCATGTACAGACCCAGGTCACACTGTAAACACAGTCACTGATGGTGCAACAACAATCACCGCTCCAGTGAAGGCATGCAGAGAGAATTATGCAAGCAAATGACTCTGAAAAATTAATTTGCTCTGCAGACCTTCCTCCCCACCTCAGATGACAAATCCTCCTCATCAGTAGACCACCTAATCCCCCCAGTCAGTGCACTAACATGCCATCCCACTACCTCTCAGTAGAGTCTCCAGCTGGATAAAAAGGACATCGGTCATAAAACTGTTCATCCTACCAGAGACTGCTCAACTTGAGGCTGTCCAACTCATGAAAGGAATAAATTCCAGCTCAGAAGACTCTCCCCAGGACACGTCCTGCTGCTTGTTGCTCCAGCAGCCCACAGCAGTCCCAACCAGGGCAATCCAGTGTCACAGTGAAGGACAAAGCCTGCCCACCTCTGTGCATGCCCTCCTCTGCTCTGAGAGGTTCTCCCTCATTGCACATTACCCACAGCAACTTACTCCTTGCATTTTAGTTTATTTTAATTACGCACAAAAAGTATCTCTCACTAAGAAAATGAGCTATGGTTCTACTGAGTAATTTCACCAAGGCAATCTCCATTAAGGTCCTAAATACTTCCTTTGCTAATTAAATGAATTGGAACGCTATTGTTTATGAATCACCTTTATATTTGTAGAGCCTTAACCTTTCTTTGGGAAAATACAACTGGCCCTGGAAGGAAGAGATATTTAGGTTTGATTAGATATGAAAACACTATTACACAAAATCAGTTTGGACATTTCTTCACGTCTTGAAACTTGATCGGTAATTTGGTCTAATTGGTGATCAAGGAAACTATCTTGTGATCAATTAAAGTAATTACTGCATTCCGGCAACACAACCAACCTTAATTTGAGCAGGAGTCTGCACTTCTTCAACTTTAATTAAAAATAATGAAAAGTATTATGCAGTCTGCAGTGCAAGATCATTGTCAAGACTGCACTGGTGGGCAGAGTTTATCAGACCATCACACATTTCTTGATGAAAGTAGAACAAGCACTTCACTCATGACAGTGAGACCCAACACAGTCTTGACTTTCACTATATTAATAACAGGAATCTGCAGTCCCTCAGCCCTTAACGAGAACTTTTTCTGATTTTTCTGTCAAAAATAAAAAGAGGGGAGAAAGAAAGGTTTTGTGCATTTTCTAGAAGCCATAAAGAAGTATTAAAAGACTTTGATTTATTTAATACTAAGAAGTATTCTGGTATTTCAGTAACAGGCATATTAGACACGTTTCCAACCTAACCCTTTCAGGACATTTGGGCTAAAATAGTATCCAGACATACAGGGAACTCCACATAAGTAGATCACATCACCCAAGGAGTGGCAGAGTGCAGAGTCCCTGCAACGAACCACAAAGAGCAATAGAAGTAAGGAGTGAAGCAATCCTGCGTGGGTAAGATGCCTTGGGTGCACTGGTACATCTCTTCTCCTCATGTCTTTTAAAATCATGAAAGAAGGAACTAAAAACTAACGGTGTTTCACTCGTAACATCATACCTAAAATGTTTGCTAAACACTAGCAGCCCTAATATGTCTCCATGAGACAAAAATCAGGGCTACTCTTAGAAGAACAAGTTAAACTAAAAAAGTGGAAAAAAAAGCCAAGGTAAACTTTAAAAGAATTTACCTATCTCATAATGTTTTCTGACTGGCCAAGCTGCTCTTAAAAGTGATAAAATCCGTTATCACAAAATAAGACTGAACATTACTTTTATTTCCTGAGAATGGGAAAACCAGGGCCAGACACTTGGCTGTCAGAAGCGGGAGGAAAGATGAAATTCCATCCGCCCCTCTGCACCGTACAGCGCTGCACGGCTCCAGGAGAACGGCGGGATCCCGGAGCTAATCTGCTATTATTCTTCCTTTCACACTTCTTAAGCAAGGAATCCATTCATCTTAATACTTTTTAAACATGCTGCTTTTGTCCAATGCTTGCCAACATTATCTTGATGAGTTATACATCAAAGGCCCACAGGTCGTTGTGTCGTGCTCATACATCACCCACCACAAGTCCCCCGTGATGGATCACCCCCGTGCATCTCCAGAAGAAAGCAGCTGACAGTACTTGACTCGAAAGTGGGGATATTTAAGAAAAACAGCTGAAAGGCTCAACAATATAACCATGCACACTTTTTATTTGTTTGTTTTAAAATGAAGTGTGCACTCGGGCTTCTTAAATCTCCCGGACACCCAGCCAAGGAAAGCATGTGCTAATCACAAGTACATTATGGTTTCTGCCTCCCATCTGTCATTATAACGCTGGAGGTAGCATTAACCCTGACCTTCTGCAGTGCGAGGGCTACCTGTCTTCCCTTCCCCACCCACCCAGGCTGCATCTGTACCATTTATCAGTGGGAAATTAATAAATTACTCAGGTTACAGTGACACTGTCATACAGGAGATGACTACGCCTCACACATTTGCTCTCCACCCAAATAAAAAGTACCCAGGGTACAGCACAAGTTCTCCTTAGCAGTTTGACACTTGTAACAATAAAATCAAATCATTAAGGTTCACTCCCAAACTCCAGAAGCTTTTACATATCCAGCTGACGTTACTAGCCAACAGTGAGCTACACGCCGGCAGATAAAAGGAAAAAGCTCTTTAACATCAAGCTATTTTAAGTCAGGATTAGCTGCTAGTCATGAGGGCTGTCACGACATTTTCTCTTGTGCTCTCAGGAAAAAATCGGAGTTTGTTTTATTTTGATTCTCTTTGCTCCATTGCTAAATACTTTTACCATATAAACGCGCATAAATCATGTCACAAGACTACCACTCTTTATCTGAAAATGACAACATAGTTAAAACACAAAAAAAGAGGAATTCAACTAGTATTTAGGAAGTGATGGCAGCACAGGAGGACAGGTATTCACTCCCAAAACCATGTTATCATTTTGGGATTCTTCCCTGTTTGCACCATCAATCTGCCTGAACCATCCTCAGAGACACTGGATCCACATGGTATTAGATATTTTCCTCTTCTTTTTTGGCTGTGTCTGGATTCATACACAACATAAATCAGGTGAACACCTTCTCATTGTTCTTCTGCTTTTTAATATCAATCCACAAACACCGGGACAGTAATTAAGAATGCAAATAACCATGCCCCAATAGAGAGCTAAACTCAGGTTACTCACGTCCCCCACATCTCTGCTGAGGCTTCAAGTCATGGACAAGGCAGATCAGGCGTCGTGCCTACAATTCCCTACTCCGTCCATCCCACCCATCCTGGCATGGACAGCCAGCAGGTCTGAAGGTGCACACCACCCGATGAGCCACTGGTAGAAATTCGCTTTTCTCGTCTTTAATAGCTTGAGCAGCAAAATATTGTGAACAGAGGCAACCCTCCCATTCTCCGACATCGCTTGTGACTGGGGAAAGCAGTGCTCCTAACTCTGAAGGATGATAATGAGGGGAAAGGATGGAAGAATAGTACTACAGACACACTGGCATGGACTGAGACACCACCTCCGTCTTCACAGCAATATCTGAAACCGTAAAAACTCCCACAACTCCAGTTTCCAACTGAATTGTCAATGCTTTTCTGCATTTACAATATTCTTTAAAAATCCAGAGCTGACCACTCGCATCCCCCATCCTTATCTGCACTCATCATTTACACAAAAGTGCAATGCTGCTTTACACTCTAAAAAAAGGTACCTATTTACATTCCTATTGCAGCTGTAAACATTGCTCTCCATGTTAGATGTGCAGTGGAGAATGTGCAAACCTTTACACCATGTTCTCCAAAGAACGCTGTTTCTGTCTCCCAACACTTGTTTACAATTATGTCGGTGAAGAAACTAGCTTGCCAGCTCTATATCAAACATTTTTGACAGCAAAAGCACAAACACTGATCTATTCTAAGTAGTTTGCCACTCTATGTAATCTTGGAAAAGGCATTCTTGCCTTTGATTCTAAAAATGTTTATACTTCGTACATTATGCAAATAGTTTTTATATATTAAGAAATAATGCAAGCAAAGCTCAAGTTAAATTAAATTCTTCAACAATAACCTTGCCAAAGCACTGATTTTCCTATTAAAAAAATTATTCCAATTTGTTGATCTTACATTGGATGAAACATACTGTAACAATCTTCATAATTTATGTCCTGTTGGGACACTATGATTTAAAGTAACATAATACAGACCAGCATCACTGCTAATCTAAACCACCTGACCAGATAAACAACAGTTTCCCCTTCTCTCTTCACTGAGGGTATTTCTGTTTATTGTCATATGATTTACCAATCTGAAGAACATGAAGAATAAATGGAGGCAGAGAGGAGTGGAGCTGGGAGGCACGGCCTCGCCTCGATGGGGATGTTTCTCACACAGGTACCGGTACAATGTCAAGAGCCACAGGAGATGACAGAAGGCAATTTCAGGAATGCTGTCCCAGGAAAAGCACTTTGTTTGTGGCAAAGGGAAGTTTGCACTCACTCAGCACCCTCTAGACTCAGTGCAGCACTAGACACAACACAACTCTGCCAATGCTTGAGCAGCAGCTCTCAAAAGGGATTTGAGTTCAAGGCTTCAACTTCCCAGCTCAGCAGTGACCTAAGCTGTGACATTACAGAATCGGAAGGACAGAATAGTTTCAGTTGGAAAGGCCTTTAAAGACCATCTAGTTCTAGCCCCTGCCACAGGCAGGAACATCTTCCACTATCCCAGGTTGCTCCAAGCCCCATCCAACTGGCCTTGAACATTTCCAGGGATGGGGCATCCACAGCTTTTCTGGGCAACCTGTGCCAGGGACTCACCACCCTCACCAGGAAGAATTTCTTCCTAACATCCAATCTAAATCTACTCCCTTTCAGCTTAAAACCATTAATAGTCATAAAGCAGATGTGTCATTTGCCCCACCTGAGATTCAACTGGTTTGAAAAGCAAATTCACGTATTTTGCTAAGGTTGATGGACACGGATCAGTGCAAGGAAAGGAACTTTGAGGAAGATAGAGAGCACTGAGCTGCACTTAAATCCTGTTCCTTGCTTTGCTCTCCTCTTCCTCTCAAGCTCACTAAGTATGTGAGAAAACCTTGCGTGCAATCTGCACAACAAACCCCAACCCTATCTTTTCTAAGCCTGTTTATATCAAGATTTTAACAACCGCTGAATTTAGGCCTTTTTTTCTCTTACTGGTGATAATAAAACTCAAAATGCTACATGTATTCCCTTCTTCTTCATCACATCTTGATTTTTCCAGAAGCCTCCATGCTGAGGATCTTTTTTCCTATTCTCCTTTTTAATCTGGTAAGTGATTGCACCTGGCTTTCATGAACAGAACGCAGATAATATTCTTGGTGATTCAATGAACAGACTTCACACCAAAATTAATCACCTGTTCCACCAGAAAGATTTATAGACTTGATGGAGTAAAAGTGAGAGAACATGGAGATGTCTGAAGGCAGCATAAAAACTTTTTGGGAGTGATAAAAGTTTCAATGTCAATACAACCATATTACAAAGTATATTTAATTGTTTATAGGTACATAAATATAATTATAGTTGACCATAAAGACTTCTGCAAAATAAGTAGATACCCTAAATCCCAACCAAACCTGGAATAAGGTTATGTGGTATTTGTGATGCATCATTTCATACAAAAATATTCAAAATAAACGTTATTTTTCCTTTTTTCGCCCCAGCCTCTTAGCATTTATAAACACAGACACAGAAATATTACTTTATTTATTTAAAATGTAGATCTCTAAATTACATTTTCCAGAAAAAAGAGGGAAATAATCCCTGGTTTTAGGACTGAACTAGAACACGGAAGAAATCTTCCAGCCATGTCATAATCTCAGTGTGGCTCTCCACCTCCCCAGCCATTTTTGTGTGCTTTGTGTTAAAAAATGGAACATAAAGGTTGCACTTAGGAGGTTTGCACCAAATAAAATAGCTATTTCAAGAAACATGGCTTTTTAAAATGAGCTTTTTGCGCCCTACCTAAAAACATGAAATAACACAGTGAAGTCCCCATTAACTGAGCACCTGTTAAAGTAATCAGGCACTTAAAATAATAAACTCTCTTGGCTGCACAACTGAAAGAACAATGATAATTTGACTTGTTAAAGCTAATGTTTGGTCCAGCAAATCAAACCCCTGGCTGTACTGTAATAAAGCCATCACACAAACCACTATAAAAATAAAGCAGTAACAAGGTGCAGGGAGCCCCCAGTTCCAACCTTCTGAATGCAGGCACCTGAGCCCTCTGCTAAGGCAGAGGGCAATGAATCATCCTCGATAGCCCAGTACCAGCTCATGACATGAACTTATCGTAAACCAGAGCAAATCAGAATTAATTTAAGTGAATGTTCCACTTCTGAAAGTTACTCAAACCCTCTGACTTTTGTAAAGTGCAGGTATGATGTAGAAGAACAGAGAAGTTCATTATCCCATCACACAGAATTTTGGATGAGGCAGATTTGACTGGAGCAGAACAAAATGTTACACTATTTTCCCCAGTGTTTGTTTTTACCCATATGTGAAGGAATGATTTCATTCTGTAGACATGAAAGTGAAGTTCACATGCCATCCATGCTGTTGATAACACAGGGAATGCTCAGACCAAATTCTCCTTGGTCTTTTGGCCAAGATTACACATACTATCAGTTTAATATCCAAGATCTCTGCTGAGCATCCAAGGGCAATCATATCCTGCCTCTGATAATCCTCTAAATCTCTGCCATTTATGATCCTAAGAACACATCAAAGAGTGGTAAGAAAGGCTTTGCTTATGATGGATTAAGAGAAGAAGAAGCTGGTCTCATGACAATTTCATCTTCCACTATCCTGTCAGATTTTTTGGTTTGGTTTGTTTTTTTAAAAACAAGTTTAGCAATTCAAACATGCAACAGAGAAATCATGACAGAGATATCAGGAATCTGGATAGGTCTTCCCATCAGTCTCTTGGCCAAGCCAGAAGATAAAAAGACCTAGAGATGTGAAACAAAGCAAACTAAGGACCATTTACTGCACATCCAGTCAGGGTATCATTTCACTCAACTGAACTGAAGGTGTCCTACTGTACTGTCAGAATGGGTCTCAATGTTTTGACACCTTTTATAGTAGAAGAGTTCAGATGATACACAATGGCAGTGAACTCAGCAGGACACTTACCTGGGCCAGTATTGGCAGGCAGCTAATTTATATTGCACCATAAAATTCAAATGTTATTTTGCAAAGAAGGCATTTCAAGTCTAGAAACAACAGATTGTTTGGAAAAAAAAGAATAGGAGAGACCAAGCATCTTCCCACACAAAATGGGGCATCCTTCAAGCTCTGCCTGGTTTGCCATGCCCACTGTTCCCTCTGGGATTTTAGGGCACCTCAATCTGAGCTTCATCTCCTGTCTCTGCTGTTTCAAAGAAAGGCTGGAGCAGGTCATGGGGAAAGGACAAAGGCAGCTACACTAAGCTGTGTTATTAAGAACAAAGCTCACCTAACTGCCAATAATTTAGATATTCAACCTGCCCTTAACATTATCCACTGTCTTCAGACCCCTTCTTATGCTCCAAGAACATGCTGGGAAGTGGCAGAGTATGTTCGATGAGCAGTATTTTGAGAAATTCCATGGATTTTTTGTTGAGTTTGTTGTTGTTGTTGTTGTTGTTGTTGTTTAATAGAACACAATGGTTTCTCTGGGCAACCCACAGTGCTTGTACATTGGTACATCTGGAAATGGAGACACGGGCTCAGGAGGGGAGGCAAACAGTAATTCTGAGTCCCCCAGTGAACATCAAATTTCTTTTCAAAATTCATGAGCACACCACAAAGGGAAACCTTTTGTACAGGCTTGGGTTTTTTATTAGTCTGGGCATTACAAGATGCATGCATAAACCCAACGTTCTCGCTTGTATAGTTAACAGTATTTTTGCTCACTACAAGCATCCCCCCATTGTAACACAAAGATTCCCTCAGCCAGGGACACTTTGGTCATACACAAGACATATTTAACTGTCTCCTCTTATTCTCATCCCAGTCCAAGGAAAACCATGGTAGATCATGCAATCAGGACTTTTCCCTCTGACGCTAGGAATAAATAACATTTTCCTACAAAGCATTCTTAGCAATAAATAAACCCAGTAATGCAGTGCTGACTCAGCACAGGGCTCTCCCACTCATCACTGTAGTCCCACCAAGCCCCTCCAAGACATCACAATGAGCTTTATATTTGTCCAAAATGACTTTTCATGTCAGCCAAACAAAACTAAAGGAATAAAGGGCAAGGGGAAAAGGAAGAAAGGAAGCTCTCCCAAAAAAAACCCCACATGAAGAGGGTTTGCAGCTTTATAAAAGAGGGCTAAAAAATCTCCACACGCCTCACCCTGATAAACCACGGCCCTGCCAGTGGCTTTTCAGAGCAGATGTAACATTTTAGCCAAACGTGATTGTTTGTGAAAGAAATAATTCTGATCAAAACCCGAAATTGCAGCCAGCAGAAGAGCTGCACTTCGTCACACTAATCCGCCCTGACAGGGAGCGGCGAGCGGAGATTCCTACTGCGAGAGGAGCAGATGCGAAAGGTCAGCGCCGGCCCGCGACTTCAAACCCCTTAACGTGTAAAACAGTGTGCATTAAAGCCTGAACCGGCTCACGGCGGGATTAACGGATGTCCGCTAAGTGGGTTTGATGTGCTTTTGGTGAGTAATGGTTAATTTTGAAATAGGGGCGTTGTAGTTTTATTTTAGTTTATTCTGCCAGCCGGAGTGCATTTTTAATTACAGCTGCAGAGAATAATATCCCAAAGCGCGTCGCTCCTTTGTGGGAGTATGAGAAAGTGAGAGCTGCTGGTGCTAAAGGCAATTTACAGTTTGAAACCTTAGGCAGGCGTTGCTCCAAAAGCACAGGGATGCAAAAGGTTAAACAACCAGGATTGCATTTAACCACCATCATTCCAATGTCCCCATAAAAATAAATTTTATTGCATAAAAGAGTTTCAAGAAAGCAGTTTTCCTTAACTGCAAAGATAAAAACATTCATCTGCGTGTCCCTCTTCTTCAAAAAAGGCAGCAGCAGTCATACTTGCATTTTCCCAAATGAAGCTATTCAACTGGATTCAAACCCATTGAATTTTCCATTCATTTTCCAAAGGTGTTCTAACATGGAAAGTGCCCAAACTGTAGCTAAACTTAGATTGACCTACTCACATTTGCTCTCTTTAGGTAGGACCCTACAGCAGCACTGTCCGCATGGCTGACAGAACATTTGTTCTGTTTAATTGAAACAATCAATGTGTACAGCTGCAAAAAAAAAGGAGAAACATTTCTTCTGCTCCAAATCTACAAGACAGCTTGTGACATCCAAAAGGCATTTTGACAAATAATTCTTTTTGCATTTTCAGATCAATGCATGCAACAAGCATAAGACAAATGCTGTAATAATTTTTACTTGAGTGACAATAAATCCATGTGTTAAGAAAAGCATTTGTATTGGAGCCAACTGGAGAGCAGCCCAAAGGTCAACTGGGCAGATTTTAAGCAGTGGAGTGCATAAAAGGGGATACAACAGGTCTACTGAGGGGGGAAACTCAGCAATTAGAAACACCACACCCCAATAATTATAAACAATTAAAAAATGGTTTATTCTAGGAAGAAATATGACTTAGTTTATCAAGAAAATGAGTATATCACATTACAGTTAAGTCACAAAAAAACCCAAAACTCATGCAAATTCTAACACAACCAGGATGGGACATTTTGCATGATGAAGGAGATGAAGGACATATGACCACTCTTGAGTCTTCAATTCAGAGCTAATTATTTTTATTTAAATATTATTAATATTGTGACATTTTAAATAACCCAGGTGGCTGGATACCATTGGCAGTGCCATGATGAAATTATAATGGTGACACAGGTACTGTAACAGCACTTGTCACAGGCAGGTGGGACAAAAGGGTGGTGGCATCTGCATACACAGACCCAGGCCAAAGAGGAAATGAGATAGCCCACAGCATAATGAGGAACCATCAGCTAATGAGGCTACAGGAGAGTCAAGGAGGGACTTCTTACAAGGGCATGGAGGGACAGGACAAGGGGAATGGCTTCAAACTGCCAGAGGGCAAGGTCAGATTGGATATGGGAATGAAATTCCTCCCTGTGAGGGTGGGGAGACGCTGGCACAGGTTCCCCAGAGAAGCTGTGGATGCGCCATCCCTGGATGTGTTCAAGGCCAGACTGGACGGGGCTCAGAGCAACCTGGGATAGTGGAAGGTGTCCCTGCCCATGGCAGGGGTTTGGAATGAGATGGGCTTTGAGATCCTTTCCAACCCAAACCATTCTAGGATTCTGTGGGTTTGCACACCACAGGCCATGATGACTGTGAGAAGAAAATGAATACCTTATTTCCCAGCTCCCAGTACCAAGGACTTAATTTCTTCCTAGCCACAACCAGATCACACATTTCCACCACTACAGACCTCCACGCTTTGCAGAACTTCTCACCGCTGGCTGCCAATTAACAGGAAGCATCGCTGGACACAGGAAACACTGACCAGAGCACCAGTGTCACCTCCTCCTTCTCCAAGGCCAAGGAAGGAGACTCACAATTTCCAAACAAGCCATCTGCCCAGAACCTCTCATTTCATTTCCCCCAGACCCTGCACTACCTTCATCCCACAGGCAGTGCCAGGCAGTGGCACGAGCAGGTGGATCACATCCAGGTCCCACAGCTGCACTCCGACCTACTGACTCAGAGGCGAGAGTGTTATTTACTCAGTCCATCCCAAGAATAAACTCAAGGAAGGTGTGACCATCCAGGAATCATATATTTTTACTGTGTTCTGCTCTGAGACACTTGATGCAGTTCAATGACTGCATTTCAGCTTGCGGGTTAACCTCTGCCAGTCCCAGAAACTTCACTATCAGTTTCTAATAAAGGAAAATGTCAACAGGCAGATACACCAGAAATTCATTCTTTCCAGATAGAAATATTTTCTCAACTCTGTAAACCCAGTCATAAATAATTCTGATTTATTGTAAGTCGGTTATTGTATTCATAAACGCTGGGAAGTTAGTGAACAACATAACTACCAACAGAAATACTTTCATAACTTTGCAGGTGCACAAATCACAGCATATGGGAGAGGACTCAAAGGATAATGGAAAATGAAGCAGTTTCGGAAAGCCTATATGAAAACCAGCACCTACCTAGGTGGATAAAAAAATAATTTATTTTCAGTCGACAGGCAATCAAATGCAACAGTCTAGCAGAAGGAGCAGGCAGAGCAATACTACATTAAAAATAGCAATTCCCCCCAAAATGTACAAAAATGGGTCTGACTTTTGATTAGCAGAAGTGACAGTCAGGCTGAGGCTGCTCAGGCTTTGAGGTTAAACACAACTGACATAGGCTGCACCTGAATCCAATCACTCCCTGGGCTCCGAGAAGATTCACACGCGAGGACTAAATTTGTCACAAATGGGTTGGTTTCCGATCCTCCTGTAGCCAACGTGCTTTATTCTGACCCCCATTTAACAAATCAACTTAATGGGCACTGGGAGTGCTATAAAACTTAACAATGGAGTGATTTTAACTTTTAAAATATAGTTATGAAGCAAAATGTTGGAGAGCTCCTTCAATACTGGAAATCAAATTAAAACTAGACATTTTTTAACAGTCTTGACAGATATAATCCTAGTTACCATGTAAATTTATGGTAAGCTGCTGTGATATTAGCCACAGGTGCTACTTTTAATATATGGCCCGCATCTGGCTGGGAATAAAATATCTCAAGAGGACTGAAAATGACCTCACTATCAGACAATGGAGAAGAAAAAAAAACACAAGACCACTGTGGCATATAAAAAGTTGGAGATGTGGTCCACAACTGAATATTTACCATAAAATTCATTTTAACTCTGCAGATTGTAAGTTAAAGGATATTATGTTTTCAGTACATAAAAGGCGTGGATATATTTCAGCCAAACAGCCAAAAGATTAAGTACATAAAGTGGCAATGAAATACATTGCCTATATGTATAAAACCAAATTTTCCAACCTTTGATGAATGTTAGAAAACAAAGCAATGAGCTGGGAGTAGAAAAAGGAAGGATGGCCCCAGATTATATTGCAGGGACTGGCACCAAGTACTGCCATTGAAAGAAATCAAGAGTATGCATTGCATAGCCTACCAAATTCGCTTGGATTTGTAATTAGGATCATACAACAAGGATGATCAATTTAAAGCTACAAATCTGAGCATGTCTCCCTGCAGCCAAAGGAAAAAACACTGGCATCACCAGGAGGGAGAAAAAAAGGCATGTACCGTAACATGCTCTATCTGATTTTTTTCTCCCAGATTCCAGGAAAGAGAGATAGCAAATGCGGAAAGGAAATGCAAAGAGAGAATAAGAATTTATTTAATACTTTTTGCACATCTTTAAATACGTTCTCAAACCCCAAGTCTCCACAATTGCACTGAAACACATGTGCCTCTACTCTCAGTGCACACCATTTCCATACCATCCCCTCTACTCAGGCTCATCTTCCACCTCCACCCTCTCACCCCAAAAGACAAAATGTATCTGAAATAGCTTTAAAACTCTTAAAGCATTTGATTTCCCGTCATTTTAGAAAATGACATTAGAGGTCTTATGGAGACTTCCTACATGATCTTCTTTTTTTTTTTTTTATTTTAGAAACAAACTTAATTAAAAACTTACCCTATAAAAGAAAGCAGCTGTAAATGCTGAACCTGACCATCAGCAAACTTCCCCACCTTTGTAATTTCCTAACTGCATTTGCTGCCTTGGTGTGATTACCTAAGGAAATGCAATCACACAGGCAGTTGCCCCTTAAACCCTCTGGTCAAATCCAACCAAGTTTGACATGAGACATGGAAGTCTCAGAGCTAAGATGTTCCTGCAAATTTGGTGAAAGTGAGCAGCTAGATACAGGACCCAAATACCCAAATGGAGCACTTGGCATCATCCCACACTCACAGCCCTTCACAGCTGCCTGCCCAGTCCAGGACCAGGCTTGAGATGAATCTGGGTGAAATTCACATCTTTAAACCAGGCTTTCCCCTTTTCCAGATCACTGCTCCCAAGGTGAACTGACCTGGAATGATGGGAGAAGTTACCAGCATGATCTGGAAGCATAAATTAACTTTCTATCCCAATGCCAAATTTTGTTTGAGCAGACTGGAAGCAGAGGGCTTGCTCCACTGGAAGAAAACCATTTTCTTTCAGTAGCACAAAGAGATGAACAGACAAGAGTATCCCTTTGTGATGCTACACCATGGCCTGAAAGCCTCACCAGCCACTCTTCTCTGCCCTACTGCCTGGGAGAGAGGCCCCAGAGAAACTCCCTGACATGCTGTGAGGATTATAGAGGCTCACAAGCACCCAGATACACGGCAGGGATTGGGACTTGCCATGGAGTGCTGTGAGCCACCTCCCCTCCAAGACCTTGCCCACGGCCAGAGGCTCTGCCAAGCACATGTTCCTTGGGAAAAGTGACTCAACCCGTGGTCTCTTGAGCAAGGGCACCCCAGCGAGAGTCCTGGAGGTAAAAGACTCCAGTGTTAACTCATCACTGCCTCCCACTGCCACCCCACAGTGGCAATGGCTCAGGGCAAAGGCAAGGCATAAGAAGGAACAGATGCATCGGTGCCATCAGCACAGCTCTTCTGGACACGGCACTCTCCTCTACAGCTGAATTGTGTTTGCGTTTTCCCCCCAACACTGGTGTATTTTATTTTATACAAGATGCAGAACACCCACCCACCAGGAGCCTGCCTCACACTAATGGTAATGCCGATATCCAGCCAACACTGTCCAGTCCCCCAGAACGGGTGCTTGGTGGGCACTCACTGCAACAAAATCAACAAAGGGCCTCCAGCAGGAACCCCAGGACGGTTTCCAGCTTATTTCAGAGAATTGTACCACCAAAGCCCATTTTCATGAAAATGTATCTTCAGA
This sequence comes from Pardalotus punctatus, assembly GCA_013400915.1. Taxonomy (NCBI): domain Eukaryota; kingdom Metazoa; phylum Chordata; class Aves; order Passeriformes; family Pardalotidae; genus Pardalotus; species Pardalotus punctatus. Next base: position 128,897 of record VZTX01011199.1, read on the forward strand.
CTAACAAACACCATCAGTGCTTTCAAATTCTGGGTTACAAACTAATTCCCTGAGCCAGAAGTGTCATTAGCTTGTCAGCCTTACAAAGGCAGCTCACTGCTGATCGCTTTTAACTGAGCTAATCTCAGCCTGAAAGCTTCAGGAATCTAAATAACTCTTGTTTTACAGAAGTTTCATTTCATTCTCATGCTGAAAATAATATACATAAACCAAACTCATGTCTACACATTTGCACAACTTTATAATAAAAGTTGTGTTTATATTCTTAACATCTGTTGACATACACAGACTTTGTAAACCTGGCATAGATTTTGAAGCCACAGAATTTTCCATGCATCATGAACATTATCTGCAAGAAGCAATAAAAAAAAAGCAATGAATACATTAATCATACCAATATCATCTGCAAAACATAAATTTGAAATACCTTTCATGTCAGCTCAACTACTTTTTTTTTTATATTTGTGGGGGTGATTCTTTTTTCCACACCTGATTTTACACCATCTGTAAAAGGGCAGCAGGAAGATCACTAAGGAAATGACATTTCTCTGTCCTTTGACTTTTACTAAACACTTTAAATTCTGTAAATATAATATTTATTACATGAAATGAAAGAATTTGTACATACAAGTTCCATTTTTTCACTGCAGGACTAAATTCTCCCAAAGTACAAGGCAGGTATAGCTCTGCTTTTGTCATTTATTTCCTAGGTTGAAGTAAACACAATATTTACTAATAGTAATTATAAATACAAGCATATGTGCATAATTTAATAAAATTAAGCATACATGTATAATTTTAATTTATTTTTGGTTTCAACTTTTCAAAAGGCAAATACCTGCTTCTAATAGCAGCTCAGGATCTGATGCCCTTGGGATCTGCATGTTGAGCCTGCTCCTGGACTACAGGAACAGGAATTACTTCTGCCCTCTGCAACTGCAAAGGGAACACTGCAGCAAATCCATAAAAATCAACAGGTTAAATTCTGCCTTTAGATATTCACATCTAACCTTGATCCAAGCAGAGCACCCACCTGCATGGCTTTTTCTACCAACTGAGGGCAGAAAGTTCCATTTTGAAGCCAATTCCCAGCCTCTGCTCTCATTTCTGCCTTATATCCATGAACAGCTAAGAATGAAAGACACTGTTCTAGTATCTCCCAAACAATTCAATTGGCAATTTTTTAAGTACTCTTCATATGACTATAGGTACTAGAAGTATAAAGGTATAGTTCATCATTTATCAATAAGCTTATTTAAATATACTCAACTTCCTATACTGGTGTGTGCTCCATCCCTGCTCAGATTAGGAAGACATAAGGATATTTACCCAAGCTGTAAGATAGATCTACACCATCAAAAAAAAAATACAACTTTGTAAATTTTTGTCAAGGCAACGCGTTTTCCAGATATCTGCTGGTGCAGGACACTGATTTGTCCCCTGGCCTGTCTGTTGGCAGACAGGGACTGTCTAAATCCATCTGATCAAACTGATTTACTCATTTACAGTGGGCAAAACCACTTTTTAATTAACTTTGTGGGTAACTTCATTTCTAGTTGTGCTGAACCAACAAGAACTTTGACTACAACCAGGCAGAGATGACATTTCACAAATATTCAAAGTACAAAGGCAGGAAATCTCAACTCTTCCAAGGGTCACTTCTATTTCACTGGTGTCAAACGTGCTTCATCCCTGGCTGCTCCAACCCCAAGCTGCCTGCACATCTCACCAAGGCTTCCTGTGAGCTCACTCTCATGGGCTTCCCCCCTTCAGTAGCCTCTGAATGAACTGATTTGGTTCAACTTGCTTTGTATTAACATTCAGGTTAAAAACATACCCAGTGCTCTGGACATGCTCCCTGGACCAGCACTGTCCTGCTCATGAGCTGGATTTTCCTGCAGTTTTTTTCTCTTTTGCTTTCACCCAGCTCAGAGGGGCTGGGATCACCTCACCCACCGTCTCTCCACTGCCTGGGCTTTCCTTACTGTAACAACTACTGACTGAAACAGCGAAGAAAAGAGCCAGCGTTACAAATTGTTGTTTATCCAGCTCACTGCGGTTTCCTAAAACATCTTGTTCTGGGTTTAGGCACAGCCATGTAAATAAACAGCTCACAGCACAGCTCCTGGTCCCTAAACACACCAACAAACCACGGCATCCTGAAGCTGGAGCTTGCTGTGTCCCTCGAACAGGCTCAGGGAGATCCATCATCCCAACAAACCCCTGGGAGTTCTCTCCCTCTGAGAAAGAGCTCACCCCTCCCTCAGAAATAAAACAGAAGGGAAATGCATGCTCTGGGAACGTGACTTTTTCTAAGCAATGTCATGATTCCTCAGAAGGGAATTTTCAGGGGAATGTAGCTGAACAAGAACCTCAAGACAAATTCAGTATTTCTAAAGCAAGTTTGTAACTGATGTCCCAGACGAGTTCTTGCGAGTGTGAGACGGCTCAGGATACTGTCTCCAAACAAAGACCCAGTGAGGTAAATGAAAACCAGCACTCTGTGTGCCAAAAACACTGCAAGATCAGCTACTGCAACTCATTCAAGGATATACTAGAACTCTGTCTTCCTGCTTAGAAGGTGAAACGTGTCCTGTTTTCCCCACCTTACTTGCCAAAAGTTTCTGTTCTTATATTTACCCATTTTTCTCATGCATTTCCCTGACAAAAATGATCCCCATTTCCCATCAGTTACATATTTCCAGCATTCATTTATGAGTGCCAGTAATGAAAAAAAAAAAATAATCAGGATCAAATACTGCTTTGTCTGATTCCACAATACCAACCTTGACCCTGACCCAAAAATTACAATCAAGAAACTGTAATGTTAGAACAAATCTACTTATCAACTACAAAATGAAATTAATTTACTCCACCTAATGAGATCAGAATCTGAGAGCAATTCATCAGGGCAAATCCAAGAGGATTTGGCCCCACCAGGATACTCCCAAACTTCTGAATATAAATATTTTCCCATCAGGATCATATGGAAATTAAAGCAATTACATTTCCTTTATATTAAAAGTGGCATATAACAATAATTACCTGATTAAAATTTTTGAAATTGAACTCCTTGTAGATGGCATCTCTTTCTCCCAGCTCAGACCAGCCTGAAGCTTTGAGATCCAGTAAAACTTGGTTCCTTTCCTCTGTCGTCAACCAGTGAGACTGGGAGGACTATTGAGGGGAATAAAATAAAGGCATGGCACAAGTGAGGCTGAGGTTCTCTTTTGTACAACAATAAGAAAACCACGTGATGAAATTGTGGTTATGTATTGTGCAAAGGTAAGGATGTGGAAAACTCACTGTGCAGTTTCTTACTGTTTATAATGTCACAGACCAGATTAACCTAAACCAGCCAAACCCTGCCATTTCTGTTTGGGCAGGTAAGTTTGGCCAAGTGCTTTTTGTACAAAACTGGTGAAAAGCAACAGGCTCTTTCCCAGGAATGAAGATGGACACCAGCATAGCTGTACCCTTGGTCATCTGAATTATCCAGATGCTGTAACACCATATTTAATTTTCAAATGTTCCACTCTGTCTGTTAAGTAAAGGATGATTTACACTATTTGCGAAATGTAAAATTATGAGGCTAAAAGAGGTATCAGGAAATACCTATTTCAAAAGAGAGAAGAAAAACAGGAGATTGCATTCTGCCTACTTTGTATTTTACTATTTTAAGAAAGCAGGAATGTATTTTAAGACAACACTTGCTGTGGAATTCTGCAAGGAACAAAGAGCTTTATAACTAATTAAAAGAAAAAAATGACAACGCAGTCACAATTACAAAAAGTCTGGAGTTACTGGTATAAGCGCTAGATTCTGCAAAGCATCAGTGTTTAAATATGGCTTACTTGAAGTGGCAGGAGTCCTCCTGATGCCACTGGGAGCATGACAGATTAACACCCTGCTTAAACATCTGAATCAGGGGCTGAACCACACACAAGGTCAGAGCCAGACACATGGGAACGTTCTGTGGGGTCTTTGGAAGAGGTTTGATACCTTTTCTAAAAGCAGGAGCCCTTGCTCAGGTGATACATTCTGAGAGATGGGTCTCAGACTCACATGATATGTACAATGATTCAGCGGGAAGAACCTTTCTCCCCAGTACAGCTACACTTGGACTGTTTTAGTCTTTATTTTAGCAGCTGGCACAGCTTTGTGAGAACCTCCAGAAAGGCAGTTTTGCTCCGGAGGTTCACTCAGACATGGGAAGTCAGTGAGGACCCGCAGCCAGCTCAGCAGCTCAGGATTTTTCACCTTTGCCAGCTGGTGTTCCAGCGGGAGCCCGGGTACCACCAGATGGGGCTGTGAGTCTGAGCAGAGCGGGAATTAACGCAATTAATGCGACCTGAGCAAGGCTTTAAGATGCAGGAGGGCCAAGGAGCAACATTTTCATCAATAACGTAGGATAAAAACCCCCAAACGGGGTAAATCAATCTAAAAGCATCACTGCTGCTGTTTGTGTTCAGGGGGATGCAGGGATGTAACAAGAGATGGGGTTTACACATCCCAAACTGAACTAATACAGGCTCTTTACACTTCAAATACAACTTTGGGCTTGCAAGAACACAAATTTCAGATTTTTCATTGCTATAACTGCAGTCATAGGCATGAACTTCTTACATTCTTCTTTTTTTTTATCAACATATACAAAAATCACCAAAGTTAAAAGTTGTCTTGAAACGTACAGAAAATGTACTATTTTATCTGGCACAAGATGAAATTAGTCTGTTAATGCACAAAAAATCATGGGAGTGGGTGTTTTTTTTGAGATAGCAAAGTCCAGGACTGTGACCAGGAGACAGCACAAAGTCCACTCCTCCAGCTGGCACAGAGATGTCCTGTGCCAGCTCTGGGGACACTGCAGTGCCTTCCTGACACCTCACCTGACACACAGTCATTGACAAGACAATGCTGTGACTTGAAATTCAGAGTTTTTAAACGGAATATGGAGACCAGGTTTGATGCAGGCCCTGGTGAGCACACTTTGCATTGCAGAAGCCATGTCCTGAGTCAGCCCTTGACACATCATGATGTCCAGAAATGTAGCAGAAAGCAGCTTGTAGAAAGAAAAAGATGAAGTGGGAGATTCTAATTGCGTTTCCATGCTCACACTCCCCAGCAGCACATCATGGGCTCAGGGAAGCAGGAATGGCCACTGGGTGCCAATGCTGACCAAGAACCCGAGGTGTTGGCACCTGACCCACACTCAGGGCCCAGGGACTGTGGGGTGGTGGGTATGATCAATAATGTTTGTTTGGAGGAAGCTCAGGGAAAACAGTCATTAACTACAAAAAAAATTAGAACTAACTCTCATGCCTGAGGGGTGAGCGCTGAACCCTGCACGTGCTGTTCGTTATTAGCTTTGTGTAAAACAAAATAATCAACCGTGAGGTGGGATGGCAGTGGGACACAGGGAGAATCATAAAATTATTTGGGTTGGAAAGGACCTTAAAGAACATCTTGTTCCACCCTTTGCCATGGGCAGGGGCACTTTCCACTAGACCAGGCTGCTGCAAGCCCCATCCAGCCTGGATGAACACTTCCAGGATGGGGCATCCACAGCTTCTCTGGGCAGCCGGTGCCGGGGTCTCACCACTCCCGTGGGGAAGAATTCTTTCCCGATATCCCACCTAACCCTCTATCAGTGTGAAGCCATTCCCCCTTATTCTTCCCCTCCACGCCCTTGCCCAAAATCCTCTCCAGCTCTCCCCACGCCCCTTCTCGTACTGAACGGTGGCAACCAGCTCTCCCCGGAGCCTCCTCCAGGCTGAGCGATGCCAGCTCCCCCAGCTCGGAGGGAGAGGGCCGGGGACTGACCCGAGCCCGCGGCCCGTCCGTGCGGGGCCCGTCCGTGCGGGGCCCGTCCGTGCGGGCCCGTCCGTGCGCGGGGCCCGTCCGTNCCCGGCCCCTCCGGCCCGGCCCCCGCCGCGCCCCGCGGGAGGAGCCCGCGGCGGAACCGGGAGCTCCGAGCGCGCCGGGAGCGGCGGTGACGGCTCCCCTTCCTGTCTCCGCCTCCGCCGCAGCAGCCCCGGGCCGGCGGGTGGGAGCGGCAGAGCGGCCATGGGCCGGGAACGGGGAGGCGGCCGCTCCGCATCGCTCTGTGCGGCTCCCTGCACTGGGGGAACCGATCTCTTCTGCCGTGCCCGCAGTGAGAGCACCAGAACTGGCCTAAAGCTGAGATTGGAGCATTCAGATCACATAGCAGGAAAAACTTGTTCACTGTCAGGGTGGTCGGGCACATGGAGGCGGTGGAGTCACCATCCCTGGAGGTGTACAAGAGGCGCCCGGGTCTGGCGCTGGGTGATGAGGTTCAGGCGTTACAGAGGCGGTGCTGGGTCGAGGGTTGGACTGGACGGTCTAAAATGTCTCTTCCAGCCTTGATTCCATGATCTGTGACACCTGCCCGGGAGGAGAACACCGGAGCGGAGCTCCTGGCTGTGGCCGTGGGTGGATTCTGTCCCGCTGGGAGCAGGCAGGTTTCATTTCCAACTCAAAGGACTGCACTGAAACAGCCCCATTCTGGTTGTAAACACATACCGGTTTCTTTAGCGGTGCGGAGATGAGCGGCAGGGACAATTCAGCCCTGGCCCTCTCAAACAAACCAGATGGCAGAGGCAAGAATGCTCCAATTTATTGTTCACAATCTTTATGAATAACATCCATCCTAGCTTTATCTTCAGTCACACCAAAGTTTTACCAGTGCAGTTTCCTTTTCGGACACAGATTTACAGGACCTCTGGTTTCCAGAAGAAAAGATAGAGCCAGCAGAGAAATACTGGAAGAATTATGTTGGAGGGATATGAGCTCTCTGTCAAGTAATGTCTTAAGACTGTCTTTGTTTTGTCTTAGCTTAATTTGCTCTCTAAAGCTGCCTGTCAGGGTACTCTGGCAAGCCTCCACCATGATAAATGCTATGCAATCAAATAGTCCAAACCCCACACAGCATACCAGTCCATATTTTATCTAAAGACTTCCATACTAATTGTAACTAAAAAAAACATCAATTCTTTATGTAGCCTCAAGTGGAGAGTGTGGAACTAGCAAACATGATAGTAGAAATTTAAATAAACATCAAGACTGGTCTTGCTAATTTAGGCAGGTGAGCAATAGTTCAGAAAGTGAATATTTTTACTGCTGCAAGAAAGCAACTTAAAAGGTTACACCAAAAACTTGATTTATTTTTTCTAAAAAGGACAATTAATACAATTTCATCCAACAGGAATGTGTTAAATAAGCTGTATACACACCTAGAACTAGTGAGGTGAGCTTGGCAAGTGACTCTACATCTCATCAAGAACTGCCACTAAGTCAAAACTCAGAGCAAAGCGAATGAGAAAACCAGCACTGAACCCCAGTGCCAGAGGTGGGAGCAGTCACCTCCATGGGAGTGAAAAATCATTTAAAACATCTTCATAGTTCATTTTACAGACAGTCAAACTAATGCACCACCACCTTCCTTCACCAGTGTTTTCCTTGCAGTGCCATGCACAGACGGATGTGCTGTAAAAATCTTCCCTGATCTACAAAGCTCAGGGAGCTCTTCAGAAGAACAAATTAGAACTGTACCACTAATTACATTAAAGTCCATTAAAAAGAAGTCAATCAGAGCAGCTTAATAAATACTTTAGTTCATGTTTTTTCATATTTGTTCACTTACCACTGTAATCGCCACAAATGTGCTTGTTACAAATTCAGCAGTTGATAAATAAAGCCAATTTTTAGTCATTATTATAAATTACAACCAACAAATTCAACAGTTCATTCTTAGGTACTTCTAGTCCGTAGAAATTTCCACTTTACCAATAAGTGGAAAATTTTGTCCCTGTTTCAGCATCTGAGATTATTCCTGATGTTCGTGCTCTTGTCCCGGGATGAGCCATCGGATGCTCTCGGTGCGAACAGTGGCGTACATGACAAAGCTGGCCAGGAAGAGCACGGAGAACAGGAGCAGCCAGTCTATGCCCTTCGTCAGAACACTTGGCAGGGGCCCTTCCCAGTCTTCCTCTGTCACAGCCACATCGCTTTTAGCTTCTATCCCTAAAAAACAAAGCACTTGATCAACATCATAATCGCTAAATACAGAGAAGCTGGTTCTATCTGGAGCTTTGTTCTCACTCACAAACTAAGGCTCATGCACAGGCAGACTGACAATTTTGGTGAGATGGTCCTTGTAGATCAACATACACTCAGCATACGATTTACTTATATAAAAACTTAGTGATTTTTATGTGTATTTTCGTAACAGGAGAAGGCTTGTTCTGTCCTCCCATAGCAAAGCCTTGGATAAGTTTGTGGGGATTTTCCACACATGGAAATTTAATTTACAGTGTTTTTTTCAGGAATCTTATTTTTGTGCATTTCTAGAAATGCAGATCCACACCGCAGTTCAGTGTGGATTAGAAGAGATCTAGCTGGCTGGCACAGAGTTAAATTCATTTCATTCTCAGTTAAATCTTTGAGCAGGAAAATGTGCTCCATCCTTCTGGCAACCTCTCTAGCTAAACTCCACTGCTCCCCCTGCTCTGTGACAGTAGCCCAAGGAGCTGAGTTTCTGCTCTCAGCACAGATTGAAATCCAGCTCACAGCAACAGCTGATTGCACGAACCTCTGCTGGGTCGTTATAACATTCATTTTAAAGAACACACACAGGGACAGGAAAGCCCAGTTTGGAGCTTAAAGCCAGCCTGTTCTTCCCACTGACAGACCAGAGCTGATTTACACACCTGTTTGGTTGAAGATGAAGTCTTTCAGGGTTTCCAGTGTTCTGTCTGTATGATTAAATCTAGCCATAGGTTTAGCACCTTGGAAAAGGAGGATATTCGGTACAGCCACAGTTCCAAATCTAGTTGATAAACTAGGGGACATAAAGCAAATACAAAATATGAAGGAAATTAAATCTTCTGGAGAAAGAAATAATGACAGCCAAGATACAGAAAGTGTCCATTTCACTAAATTAAACTGCCACTTTATGTGGGAAAAAAAGCTGCTCCTGTTTTTAAAACTCAAAGCTAACAGAAATAAACTGCATCTAGAGCACAGGGAGGGTGAGTTACCTGCTGTGCTGGGATGCATCCAGTGCCAGGAAGTGAAGAGTTGGAAATGCTCGGGGCAAAGAGTTAAAATGAGGTGCCAGACTGGCAGAAAAGCGGCACCACGGTGTGTAGAACAGGACCAATGTACAGTCACTGCTGTTTGGGTTTAGGAACTCCATCAGATCCTTGGAGAAAGCACAAGAACAAATATGGACAATTACATATTTAACAAAGCTAAATTCTCTGTAGGAATGCAGCATTCAGCAATTGATTAGGTTGTTGGCAATACTGATCAAGTAGCTGCACCTTTTAAAACAGGTGGAGAATTGTATATAACCTTTCTTGAAGGTTGTTTTAAAAGTTTATTACTTAAAAATATACATACACATAACTGTTGTAAGAAATGTGCTGGCACTAACTGCCATTAACGAATTCCAAGATAAACACCAGTCCACAGAGAAGGAAAGCTGGCAGTACCCTGCAGGCACAGAGATAACACACAGGCTGTACTGTGCTGTACCGGGCTCTAACTCCATCTTTCCCATGCTCAGAGCGACCCAAAAAGTCTCCTTGCCCAGTCATATCTTTTCTCCGGTAGAACTGAGGATATTACACAAGGAAATTCACGAAGTCAAGCACTGAAAGCAACAGGCCGAGGCGAGGGGGCATCTTCCAGCACCCTCCCGCGTTCACACCAACAGCGGGCGGTGAGCGGGCCGCCCGCGTACCTGGGACACGTTCAGGATCTGCAGCGTGAAGCGGTCGATGCCGGTGATGTTCCTCTCCTCGCAGTTCACCTTGGGAGCCTTGGCGCCGTCGGTGCCGTTCTGCTCCTCGGCGGGCGCGGGCAGCACGGGCTCCAGCACGGGCTGCTCCCGGGCCTGGGCGGCCGCGGGGCACGCATCGCCCTCGCAAGCCCCGCTCGTCTCGGCCGGCACCGCCGACAGCAGCACGGGCTGCTCGGCCGCGGCCCCGCT
>VZTX01011204.1:0-21638 GCA_013400915.1 Pardalotus punctatus
CAAATCAGTCTGTGGTTCTAAGTGAGGGAAACGGAGCTTTCAGGGCAAAAATTCAGGGCTGGCTGAAGGAGCTGCTGTGCTGCCCTGGCACAGGGGGTTGGCTTTGTGCCAGCGGCTGCAGGAAGCTCCGAGGGTGTGATCAGCACCGCATTCCTGTGCCAAGCGTTGTTGGCAAGCTCTGCAGTGACCTGGCTGCTTGCTGGAACACCCTGTGAGCCATCAGGTGGAGAAAGCTGAGCCCCAGGGCCTTGGTATTTCTTTGTGACCATCATAAAGCACGTCCCACCTTATTACCTCCGTGCTGGGTCTACACTGTGTGCAAGGTGGCACAAAAAGTGACCAAGAATCAGCTTCAGAGCGAGAATCCACATTTTGTTTGCACAAAGGTAAAGCAAATAGTCACTGGTGTTGTGCTTCCTCCAGGCAAATAGCACAGTGTCTCTGTGCCTCTGCACCAGTCTGGGCAGTGAAAGTGAGGGCAGACACCATCTTTTCACAGAAACAGAGAATGGTTTGGGCTGGAAGGGACCCTAAAGATCATCTCGTAGATCTTTAAGATCATCTAATAATCTTTTCCTGAATATGTGATTGTATCTTCCCCTGTAGTGCTCTAAGTTTTTCCTCCACAAGGGGTAAATATTTCAAAGTATTAATTCAGACTATTCTGTTTTTAAAAGACATTGAGGGAGACTTGACCATGATTTATTATCATTCAGGGACTGAGGACATGGGTTGGTGACATCATCACGACACTCCTGCTCTCCAGACATATTTGCAATGTAAAATTTAAACTGATTTCCTAACGGTGATCCCAGAGCTCTGGCTCAGTTGCTTAAAACTGTTCATGGAGGTAATCAGGCCAGGCACAAACTCATTTTGGTGAACCTGGTTTTGTTTCTGAAGTATTATCTGAAAATCACTTCATGTTTGCAGCTGGACCTGGCTGTGCTGGGATGTGAGAAGTGGTCTAAGTTTCCTCTTGGAAAATTTTCAGTGCATCTTTCATGTACAATTTTCAGTACGTCTTCAGGGCATGAAGGGAGTCATCTTATGAGATTTGCTGGTTAGAAAGAAAGTGAATAAGTAGAGTCAGATGGGAAATAAGTTTGAAAGAAAGCAGGATATCTGCTCTTTGATAATTCTGTCAGGCTCATCTTCATTTTCAAGGTCCTTTCCTGGATGTCCCAGGAACTTGGGAGGGATTTCTGATTTTGCTGTTGGTGCAGGGAATTGAAGTCTCCCATTTTCATAGATATTTGCCAGAAATACCTATCTAAAATGTAGGTGACCTCCATAAGAACAGAGAAGCAGTGTCTGGTGGTTATCAGCTGCTTCACAGAGTCAGAATGGGTGTTACATCTTCATCTGGGAAATTTTTTGGCTCAGAAGCTCTTCTCAGAAAATGTAGCCAGTCAAAAATCAAAATAAGAATATTGGTTGAACTATTTTTTTTTCTTTTTTTCCTTCACAAAAATAGAAAAGCAAGCAAAAATCATATCAGGTTGAGTCATCACTTTGGGTTTGTCTTAAAATGAAACATTTCAAATCAGGTGGCTTTTTTTGCTTATCCTTGCAAGCTCTTAAGAAAGGTCAGCTTAAATCACAGCCAGGTTTATAATTTAGCACTTCAATACTTGGGCTTGAAAATGAGTAAAAAATGTTTTTTCAACATCTCTGACTTCTTTATTTATTCATTTATGTTTTGTTTTTTTCTATTTGGCAGTATTTCTCTGAGCAGTTCACAGGCAGATCTGTGGTACCCTCCAGCAGGACCCTCGCCAGCACAACTCAGTCTGGAGGAGGATGTTTCTCCACAAATAGATTGGACCATCTTGATCTTCCAGCCTGCAGAAAAACCTATAATAAGCACATTTTTGACCCCTCTTCACATGCAGCTTGACTTAGGTAACTGGAAAAAAAAAAAAAAAAGGGGAAACTGTCAGTATTTAAAGCAGAAAAACAAGAGAAAAAAAGAAAAGATAAAATTTTGGACCTCGTGGCAGCAGAATGAAAAAGGAGAAGGAAAATGGACAATCAAATCTCCTATCACTTGTGGGTGAACTCTGAAGTATTGGTTTTGGAAGCAAAAAAAAGTTAATTTTGCCCATCCAATGGGGTTTTTGGGATGGGGAAGTGCCCAGCTGAGAAATGCAAAGCAGAACTAAACCTGGGATGGGGATCACAGCTCAGAGGTGCTTGGGAAGGTACGAAGTCCCTGTCCAGCTGATAAGGCTCCCACCCTTTGCTGAGCTGAGAACTCGGTGTACAGAGCACTAAATGTTCTTATTCCCTTTGCACTGTCAGCCTGCTGGGCTGTGAGGAATGCGATCCTCCTCCCTCTTTCCTTTTATCAGCACTCCATTACTCCATAGATTTGTAACTGTCTTGGATTTTGCCTTCGTAATCCTGACGCAAACCCATCAGATCTGGGGAGTGAATTATTACTTATTTTGGGACACTTTGCCTGGATCTCCAAAAAGCTGATTCCAGCTATGGCAACAAGAAGAACATATGTTTGGAGGGGGAAAAATCTACAGTTCTCTCTGTGGTGATGCCTGTCAGTGTTGGCAGGGTCCTTCATGGTGCTGTTCTGACCCATCTCAACCACTCACTTGAGGGATGAGGTGGCTCAAAAACAGTCACAGAGAAAACTTCAAAATTCATCAGCAAAAATGGATGTGTAGTTATGGGACAGAGAGAACAGCATGGCCTCAATTTGTATCAGAGGAAGTTCAGGTTGGATATTATGAAAAGTTTGTCCACTGAAAAAGTGAAGGAAAAGTGATTAAGCATTGGAACAGGCTGCCCAGGGATGTGGTGGAAACCTTGTTCAAAAATCAAGATGTGGCACTTTGCGATATGGTTTACAATGGCATGTAGCGATAGACAAGGGGGAATGGCTTTAAACTGAAAGAGGAGGGATTTAGATGGGTTTTTAGGAAGAAATTGTTCCCTGTGAGGGTGGTGAGACACTGGAACATGTTGCCCAGAGGAGCTGTGGCTGTCCCATCCCGGGGACGTTCAACACTTTTTCTCCTAATGAGGACAATCTGAGGTTTTCAAGACAGAGCTGCTGTGAAGACATCTATTAAATCTGTGCATTACATCTGCAAACAGATTATCCAGTCACCCAAGGCACACACAGACACCCAGAATGTGGGAATCTCTCAGAGGCAGGCACTGGGGAGGAATGCCATGGGAGGGAGCTGGCGAAATCACCTGCGTGCCATGGGGCTGAGTCACTCTGGGACTGAGCCTGCTTATCAGGGGGAAATGGTACGTGGTGGAACTTTGTTTAAATGTGAAATCCCATCTGTGTCAATGAAGGGGGAGAAGGTAAATTATAGGGAGCAGAGGGAGGGGAGGGAAGCTGGCACGTGGGAAGGCAGAGAAATGAAAGGCAGCTTTCAGTGTGAATTCAGACCAGAGCCACAACAAGAGAGAGCTGGATTTAAGGAAGGAACATGGGGCAGGGGGAAAGAGGATCCTTTTCCTCCTGCCCCCTCCTCAGCAACATTAGAGCTGGCTGACCTGTCAGTGGGGCTCTCTAATCCCAGTTCTATTGATATCCAACATCTGTGGGAAAGGTTAGCATTTACTGAGTGTGGAACCCTCCACAACATGTGGAGAAAAACAGCTTCAGCTCCAAAACAAGAGAAAGCTGGATTTAAGGAAGGAACCTGGGGCAGGGGGAAAGGAAAGAGCTTGGCAGTGTGGGAAGAGGAACAGATTAAAAATGTACCTGTGTTCTAATTAGCAGAGGAGCTCAGGAGCTCCAGACACGGCTCCCTGAGCAAGGAGGTGTCAGCCCAACCTCCTCCAACTCCCGCTGTGCAAACCCAGAGCTGGGCTCTGCTTTGGGGTGCGGGACAAACCAGGACCAAAAACTGAGCTACACCAAAGGCAGGGTCTGATCCTACAAAAACAACAAACAGGATGGAGCACAGCAACACTCCGTGGTCTCTCGCAGCCCAGCTTTGCAGGGGTTTAAATTTGGATTTTAATCCTGAACTGCAGGTTAGAGGTAACTGATGGATGACTCCTTGTCCTGCAGCAGTGATGAAGAGGATCCTCTTCCTCCTGCCCCCTCCTCAGCAATATTACAGCTGACCTGTCAGTAAGGCTCTAATCCCAGCTCTGCTGATATCCAACATCTGTGGGAAGGGTTAGCATTTACTGAGTGTGGAGCCCTCCACAACATGCGGAGAAAAACATCTTTAGCTCCAAAACAAGCAGCTGATATCATCATCAGGTATCCCATAGCTCTAATGATGATGAAAAGCCACCCTTAAAAATGTGTCTCTGATTGAAAGAGCTCCAGGAAAAGGTCACAGAGGCAGCTGCTTTCTCTGTTGCCACAAAGCTGTGTAGGGTGATTTATATGGAAATAACCGAGTGCTTTCTTAGCTTCAGTATTTCCTGGAAACATCTTCTCCAGACTTCCCAGATCTACCTGCCGTGTGGCAGGGGAAGAGAGACACCACTCAGAGCAGAGGAGGATTAAATCAGGAGCATCTGTAAACAATGACAAATCCACAAGAGAGCAGAGAACGAGGAGATGGAGGAGCTGGCCAATATCTGAATGACCGTGGCAACTCCCGGAATTTCCTGATGGAAAAAGCCAAACATCCCAGTCAGCTTCGAAGGGACAGATAAAAGGATCCAAGGAACTTAAATCTGGTCGACTTTTCTTCAGACCTTGGGAAAATAATAAGGCAAGTCCCCCTGGGAGCTATGTACAAGCACGGGAAGTTAAAAAAGGGGATTATGAACATGATTTACTGAGAACAGGCTGAGTTTGGACAATTTCTTTGACTTCTGGGATGAGCTGACAGGCAAGAGCAGCTGATGTCACCTACCTATATTTAAGCAGGACTTGTGACATGGTGTCAAATATCTGTGTGGAGATTGGAGAGATGGGGACTGGATCTGCAGATTGTGAGGCTGCAGCAGGAGAACTGCTCAGAGAAGACAAAGGTGAACAGTGAGGTGGCAAGAGAAAATTTTTTAAAAAGCAGAAAAAGAACTTATGTCTGGTTTTAAGGTGAAATTCTTCACCATGGGCAGGACTGATTATTGCAGCAGCTTCAGAATCTCCTTAGAGAGGTAAAAAGTTGGACTAGATGAGGTCTTGTACAACAAAATCTAACTTTGAAATTAACTCTGATTATAATCAGACTGTGATTAAATGATGGGTCATGCTCAGTGTACTCTCACCTCTCAGAGACCAGGTTTGTCTGCTCTCTACCAGAGGTATAAAAGTGGTTAAAAAAAACTATGCAAAGAATGGCATGATACAGGAGGAATCACCAGATTTTATTTCCTTGTTCCTGAAG
The DNA here is from genome assembly GCA_013400915.1 of Pardalotus punctatus. Classification (NCBI taxonomy): domain Eukaryota; kingdom Metazoa; phylum Chordata; class Aves; order Passeriformes; family Pardalotidae; genus Pardalotus; species Pardalotus punctatus. The sequence continues at coordinate 5,337 of VZTX01011204.1, forward strand.
TCTGGGAATTCCAGCAGCTTCTAAAGGCAGCCTGAATGGTTCTGTGGCAATGAACGTAATGTACATAAACTCAAATACTTGCAAGGGAGGAAAAGATAAAAGAGCCCACTGATGAAGCTGTATGCCTCAAAAGGGGTTTAAATTAGTCAAAAAGGGGGAAAAATTCAAAAAGAAACTAGAAGAAATGGCAAAATTGCAAAATTCTTAGATATGGCAGAATAAATACTTTGAAGGCAACAAATTGGATGCTCAGAGGAGAAATATGTATAATGTATAAAAAATTTTGAAAAAAAGACTAAACCTAGATAAATAAGTGGCTAGAAAAAGATTAAAAGTGATCAAAGCAAAACAAAATCCTTTAAAAGATCTAAATGAGAAATGAGGAATAGAAAAAAACTCAATATCTGGAAGTTTAGCATAAAGAAAAAATCAATAAATTATGCTGACAAGATTTGAAGAAACATTTTACTAAAGGGATGAAATACCAATAAAACTTCAGTCCAATTTATTGGTACAAGAATCTGTCTGGAACTCTATGGAATTTTTAAGTGAAGGAGAAAAGATGGCCACTGTGTGCAGCAGAAAGGTTTGATGAATTCTTCCAATCCTGTTAAATGTGGAGTAGTTTCAGATGGTTCCTACACCAACATTTATCTGGGGGAAGAAGAGAGAGTGAGTCAATCACAGGAATGATCCCTAACGGAAGGGTTAGTAAAATAAATTCTAAAAAAATCAATGAAAAGAAAAGAAACATGATTCAAGAGTTCTGGGGGGATGGAGACACAAAACTGCTGTATTATTAATTGTGGTGTGCAGCTTGTCACTTCAATCAGACTTAGCTGCAGGGGAATGTAAAATAGCAATTGTGCTGGGAATTCTTGAGAAGGGTACCATGAAGGACCTGGGAAATTGATGTTGACATCTGAATTAAACTCACTGGTGGGGTCTGAGAGCAGGAACAGCATCCATGGTCCCAGGGCTAAATCCAACATGCTGGGGGAAAGGCAACACTTCTTTTTGAGAAATTAATCCTCACAAATCAAATGGTTCTGAAGGACTTTGTGAACGTGTGATAAAATCACCCAGATGGTGTGGTGGAAATGGGAGAGTTGTCAGCATGGTCTTTTGACAGGAGTCAAAAAATGAAGTTGTGGGGTTAATTATTCTTGTAGATTATTAATTTATTAAAAGGTAAGAAACAAAGAATTGATTGGTTTTGATGATGGAAAACATTGCCAGGACAGTCCTGCAGGATTTTCCACTGGGAACTGTGCTCTTGAACACACTTGTAAATGATTTGGAAAAGACTGACAACAAAAGAGTGATGAAATTTGCTGATGACACAGAATTATTCATGGTAATTGAAACTAATATTCCCATTAGGAGTTGTGGGAGATCATCTCAACACCAGGCAACAAAGAGACAGGTGAAACTGAGTGTTAGTAAATGCAAAGTAATGCACATGTGGGAAACGCAGCTCTAAACATTTGTACACAGTGATGGTCTCTGGGGTAGCTGTTTCCACTCAGAAAAGAGATCTTGGCATCAGAGCCCAGGGGAACAATGTTAGGAATTACTGGAAGGGAATAGTGAACAAAACAGAGAATAACAGCATGGAGCTGCTTAAATCTGCAGTGCATCCATGTCTTTTGTGTGGAATCATTTCTATTTCTTTTCTAAAATCACATTTTAGAATGATCAACAGTGGGGAGGAATGGAGAAGGTGAGTAGGAAGTGGTTACTCACTATTATTCATAACACAGGAACCACGAAGTATCCAGCAAAATGACCAGGAGTCAGACTGGAAGAGAAATGAAAGGAAATACTTCATCACATATGCCTGTATTAATGCAATTCCTTCTCTCTGAGTCACCAGGGTGGGATTCATCTGACTGAGCTTTAAGAGTGGATTCACCCCATTTGAACTGGGCATTTTTTGTGCCCGAGGCCGCTCCTGAGCTGGGGACTGAGGCTGCACTGAGAGCCAGGATTGGTAGGAATGTGATTGGCCTCACCCACTACAGAATTTTCTGGTAGTAGAGGTTGTGTAATACCAATTGTCCACTGACTGCATTGTCCAGCTCCCTGTACATAAAACCATGGAACCAGAGCATGATTTGCTGTGGAAGGGACCTTAAAGGTCATCCCTTTCCAACCCCTGCCACGGGCAGGGACACCTTCCACTATCCCAGGGTGCTCCAAGCCCTGTCCAGCCTGGCCTGGGAAACTGCCAGGGATCCAGGGGCAGCCACAACTGCTCTGGGAAATCCATTCCAGGGCCTCCCCACCCCCACGTGGAAAAATCTCTTCCTTATATCCAATAAAATCTACCCTTTTTAGTTTAAAACTCTTGTCCCTTGTCTTGTCACTACACGCCCTCGTAAAAAGTCTTGTTCCATCTCTTAACCCCCTTCATCACATATTGAAAGGCTGCAATGAAGTCTCCCCAAAGCCTTCTCTTCTCCAGGTCAAACAGCCCCAGTGCCCTCAGCCTTCCCTCCTAGCAGAGGTGCTCCAGCCCTCTGAGCATCTCTGTGGCCTCCTCTGGGCTTGCTCTGAGCAAATGGAGCTCAAACATCAGGGATAGAAGCTCCAAGAGGAGCCCAAAAAAACAGGCACAGGTCCCATTCCCAGGGACTGCCATGATGACAGGCATGTCCAACACACCCAAGCCTCCAGGAAAAAAACAAAGCTTAAAAATACTACTTTTTCTCCTTGTTTTTTTTCTTTTTTTTTTTTTTCACCAGGTTGACCTTAAAGGGCAACATGCTCCACTCTGTCTGGTTTACAGGCAGATAAGAGCCACATCCTGGCTCTGGGTGGATGAAGGGCAAGATAAGTTGCCTTCATGGCTGTGTCTGGGAAAGGGATAGATTATCTCCTTTATGGGCTCTTTGTTGCTCCTTGCCCAATTCAGGGCTGTCTCTTTGGCAGAGCAAATGTGACGCAGAAGGAAATGCTGTTCATCATGGAGGGCCATTGCTCTGTGACTGCACTGCACACTCCATGCCCACAGCAAATGTCAGGGGAAAATGGATGGAGGTGGGAAGCACAGAAAAAGAGGATCAGTGGCTTTCTGCTGCTTTTGATACTGGTGGTAGAAGGAGGCAGTGAATAATTTTGCTCAGAGAACAGAAGAATCGATGAGATAATGAAATCTTCTGCTCCTGCAAACAGGTGTCCTTCCTAAAAATCACATCTGCCTGGTTTTGCCGTGTGCCAGTCCTTCCCTTCTTCCAGCTTTTGATTCTGCCAGTCAGAGAGGGCAAGAGGACAAAGCACGAGGCTGCCAGGATACCTGAGTTCATCTCCTACCTACTTCTACTCACTGGGTACTCCTGGGTGTGTCATTATTTTGTTTTTCATCCTTCTTCTATCTGCTCAAATATGAAAAACATTTTTTTCTAAGTCTCTAAAGCTCTCTGGGAGCAAGCTTTGCTTTTATTATGCTTTCATATACAATGAAAACATGCTCTCTCTCAGGCTACTACACATTCCAGCCTTATGAGTTGCATTAGTGAGACAAGAAATGTGCAGTAAATTGCAAAGCCCAGGTCAGATGGCTCCCAGAGGTTCTTTCCTCAGACTTGCTCAGTCTGAAACCTAAATCTTCTTTTCCCAGAGCCTCCCTTTCAGCTCCTGTGTTCCTGGGTGATGCAGAGGATCATTGGTTTCTGTAAGTCAGAGCTCAGCAGCCTTTTCTCAACTCAGCAGCGACACAAAATTTACGAGCCTTGGACTCCTTGTTGTCTCTTTTAAGCCCACAAACCCACCGTGCCGAAGGATTATGGATCAGGATCAGCACATCTCAGGTGGGCTTTCCCACCTGGAAATACATATGAGTGGCCTGAGCCAGCCCTTCACTTTGTCCACCCCAATGTGTCAAGATCACAAATATGGGTCCTTAATTACTGCAGATCAGATGATGGGTTAATGAAAAAGTTTTTACTCATTTATAACATCAGAGATTGTGACCCCACCCTTCCTTGTATTTTTTTTTTAAATGGCTTCCTCCAAGAATAAAGCATTCCTGAACACAGGTCCTCCCAGTAGCCCTGAGAAGGATGTGTCCTTATTAAAGCAGATGGTGATTCACCCCACTGAAAACTTTTTGTCCCCTACAGAATTCTTTCTGAGCCTTAGAAGTGCTTTTAACCAGCTCCTGACAAGGTATCAGCTGAGTGAGAGCGATTTATACCAATGGACTTGTGGCTTGACCTTCCCAACTGCTGAAAAAAGCACATTTGTAAGACCAACTGGCATAAAGCTGCTTTTTAAAAAAAAAAAAAAAAAAACTGAAAAAATATTCCGACAGGTATCTCCAGGGGCTGCACCACAAGACACTTGCAAGTTCTTGGGAGGCAAAAGAGCTTTTAGACTTGGCAGGACATTGGCAAGGCATTTGCTTTCTCTAAATTCAGATTCTTCCGTCTGATCTGCTCAGCTTTGCTGCCATAATATTTAAAGGTGAGGAGCAGACACCTGTAGGGATTTGCTCAGCCACACAAGTTTGGCTGTCTGGTGTAGAAGGAGATGAATTGTGTCCTGGAGTTGCCCATTTTGCCCTGTGCTGGCAGCCTAGAGGATTTCTTTATTGGCCAGGCAAAATCCCTAAAATCTGTTTTAGGGCAATATTGAGGGAAGCAGATCTGTCGGGTGCAGGAAGTTCGCCCCTGGCTCGAGTTTTGGTAGGAGCCAGCTCACAGGGTGACACTCTGAGGGTTGGAAGGGACTTCATGGAGTTTCTCTGATCCTTGGGGCATTATCAGCTTTAGATGTTTCTTAGAAAAACACTGCAAATGGGCTGAGCTTTCTGGAAAAGGAACTGCTGGAATTAGTGTGTTAAGTACAAAACCAGCAAAGATTGACATGCAAGGACAGCACTTTATTTGAAGGTGATCTTGATGCTTATCAGTGACCAGCAAGGGAAACCCTCCCACCACCAAGAGCTTCTGACTTTAGAGGACTCACAGAATAAATAAGGGTTAATAAACCTTTAAGATCATCAAGTCCAAGTGTTAACCCAGCACCACCAAGGAAGGACAACTCATCACCTACTCAGAATATAAAGAGGAGGTCCACTGGCAGGTTTTATCCAACATTTTCTGAGGAAAATTCCTACTGTAACCAATAGGAACCAAGAGCCTGATGTCCCTGGGAATAGTTTGGAAAATTTCTATGAGCTCTCTCTCTAGATTTCCCCAGGAACTTCTGGTTGGTTAGCCAAGCACAGATACTCTTCAAGAGGAGATGCTGACAGCTTTGCCTACACTTGGAAAAATAGACTTTATCTACACAGCCATGGAAAAAGGCTTGAATGCGAAATTCTATGGGTCAGGGTGGAGGTCACTCAGCTCAGTCCAAGCAGGAGTACAAACACCCTGAGGAGAGCAATGTGCTCGTGACAGAGAGCGTTAACAACTCTGCTGAGCTCTTTCCTACCTCTAAGAGCCACAGAGAAGGAAAAGGCGAGAGTCTTTCCAACCCAGAAGTCATTTTATCAGCCAGCTAAACTGGTGTTCAGGGCTACAACCCTTCAGGAGGAGAAAAAAGTGTCATCCTGGCGATGACACCTGAGTCAGCACTGCGTTGTGAGCAGGGGCAGAAGGAGCTGAGATATTCCAGCTGTGTCTGCTGCCCAAACAGCTGCCAGCTGCCCCAGGAAAAGATGCCAAGGCAGGTTTAAAAATCTGTTCATTTGCACACATGGGTTCAGCTCGTGTATTTGTGTGTGTGTAGGTCACTCTGAATGACCTTAAGGTCTTCTACAACTTGGGAACTGCTCAGCTAAGCCCTTCCAGAGGCCCCAGGCCTTGGAATATCCATGCAGCTGCCAAGGAAAATCAATGGAAAGAGCTGAGTGGAGGACCCAGGCTTCTGCTTGAAATGGGGTTTTGCCACTGGGACTTGAGGCTGAAAAAAGGTTTAAATATTGAACATCTCATGATAAGAAGTCTGTCTTCAGAAGGGGCCACTTTCTCTGAGCCTGAGTCCATTTCCTCTGGGTATTTGTTCTTCAGCGGGTCCTCCTGATCAGAAAGACTCTGTCTGAGAGCTCTCAGGCACCTTCTGATCTGCTTTGTTCCACTGGAGGAGGAGCTGTGATCCAGAGGATGGAGTTTGGTCTTTTTGCAGCACGGATGGAATCCATAATTTCCTTTGAGAGTGATGACTCTGCCTTTTGGTTGGCACAGGAATTGGACTGTCCCTGACTTCAAAATACAGAGAGGATCTCTTATCAAACATCTTCAAAAGCTGTGAAAGGAAGACTGGGAAATGCCAGCCAATTTCCTCTGTTTTTGTAGTAACTTGTTTATGTTTTCCGAGTTCTACCCTGAAAAATAAGTTGGCTTGGATTAATATGCAGCATGTTTAGTTTTTGCTGTTCATGTGTATGTGCACTTTATTTGATTCCCAGAGGTTGCCTCAGACTTGTTTTCTCAGAAAGGATTGAACTGTTTCTTTTGCTATTTTTCAGCATTACTGTGCTCCTCTGGTGCAAATTCTCATTTCTTTCTTTGCTGCAAAAGAGTGCTTAATAATAAATAATTTTAAAAAAGCAAACCCACCCCTTCTATTTCCTATTTTGAAGGGAAGCAACAGAAATGACTCAGATTTGAAGGGAAAACTGAGAATGGCTGTGATATCACAGGGCAGGGGATGGAGGAAGGGAGCTGTGTAGACTCAATGTCTGTGTTGCTTTGCAAGGGAGGAGTTGCAGGAATATTGTCACCCTACAATCCTTGACATCATGTCAGCCTTCAGTCCTACATTTTGGGGAGGAAAGAGAGGGCCCAGCCACAGAACTGAGTCTCAGAACTCCCCTCTGGAAGTCCTCAATCCAATTTGAAGGGTCCAACAGGCTGAGGGGGTAGAGAAGGGAATCCTCCAAGAATATTCCTTGAGTTTCATCCATAGAATCATGGAATCCGAAAATGGTTTGGACTGGGAAGGATCTTAAAGATCATCTCATTCCATCTCCTGCCATGGGCAGGGACACCTTCCACTATCCCAGGCTGCTCCAAGCCCAATCCAACCTGGCCTTGGACACTTCCAGGGATGGGGCATTTATGACTTTTCTGGACAACCTGTGCAGGTGTTTCATCATGCTTATAATAAAAAAAATTCTTTTTTATGTGTAGTTTTCATCTACACTCATTTAGTTTTAAACCATTTCTCTTTGTCCTATCACTACAGGCTCTAGTAAAAATTTGGTCCCCATCTTTGCTGGTGAACACTTCACCACATCTTTCCAATTTTTTAACTTTTAATTTCTCAAACACACCATCCTCTTCCCCTGCTAAAAAAAAAAAAAAATGTATCTCCCTAAATATTTAAAATAGAGAATTCAAACTTTTTTGTGAAAAACTTATTTTTATTTGTTTGTTTTTCCCACTTCTGGGGCTTTCACAAAGCAAACAAACAAACACACACTGAAAAGCCACTATAAGAAAACACTTCCACCAACAAAACAAACAAAACTTCGGTCACTTGAAAAAGCATCCACTTAAAACACTGGTTTGTTTTCCACAAAATTTTAGAAGGAACTAAAAATCCACGCTCTGACTTGTGCTGTGCAAAGCTCAACGTACAAAAGGTTGGATGCCAACAGGAAACCTTCAGAGATAAAGGTCACCCAGACCCCCCATGCAGGGAATCACATTTCAAGTAGGTGTAAGATTTATGTTGCTCTGAATTCTTCCAAGGATTTAGGAAATGTCCTTCTTGGTTTTCTCTGTAGCTTACACACTTCTCAGAATATCCGCGTTTCTATACTCTACATTCCCATCCCATTTTCAAACTCTAAATTTAAACTGCATTTCTTGAGATCGGTAGTGAAGGGACCATTTAATTTTCTTGGTAAAAACACTTCTGCAGGGAGTGAGAATGGGATTTTGTTATGGACACCCCAGCACTGAGTCACACCAGTTAACCTCATGGAAACACAAGTGGAAGGGCTGGATAATTTGTTTTCCTTCCAGTCATTTCAAGGACATCTTTCTGATTTCCAACAGAGCAGCAGAGACTTTCTGATACCTGAGAATGAGCACTGCTGCTTTGATATATCACTTTTTTAACACATCAGCCTTCTGGCATGGTAATGTGTGGCAGAAGGGCAAGTTCAGTAAGGGCTGAATGGAGAAAAATATGGGTGAGGGTAGATCCTGGCGTTCTGCTGAGGCACAAGGCTTTTGAAGAGCAAACAAGTTTAGGACAGGGGCTGAGAGAAGGAAGAGATTTAGATGAGATATTAGGAAGGAATTCTTCCCTCTGAGGGTGGGGAGGCCCTGGCGCTGGTTGCCCAGAGAAGTTGTGGCTGCCCCTGGATCCCTGGAAGTGTCCAAGGCCAGGTTGGACAGGGCTTGGAGCAGCCTGGGACAGTGGGAGGTGTCCCTGCCATGGCAGGGGTGGAACTGGACAATCTTTAAGGTCCCTCCCAATCCAAACCATTTTCGGATTCCATGACTTTCTGCATAAGTTATCACTGAGCTGTGCAAGTGAAGTCACAGCTATATCTCGTTACCTATGTGTGTTAACCACAGCCAGCCAGAAATGTGGATTTCTGGATTCATCTACAGGATGCTTATCTTGGGAAAAATATTCCTGCAGGGCATGTGGGTGCTGTCACAAGACGGTTTGGAGCACCCTCTGACCTGTGTTCTTTCTGCAGTGCAGCAAATGAGCAGCCACCCTTCCACAGCTTCTTCTTGAGGTGCTTTTCTGTCATCTTTGTAATTACACCTTCCTCCTCCAAGGCCTCACCAAATAACAGGATCTCCTTGTGAGCAGCCTTGGCAAGGGAGCAAACCAAGCGGCAGCAGGGACACTTTCTGTTCCCTTGTCCAGCCAGGACTTCCCCCAGAGCACCCTTTGGCAGCCTACCAGCTCCTGGGATTTAAACATTAATTTTCTCTCAGCTTTTCCCCTCTCCTTTTAGTTTTTCCTCCTTTAAGAGAGGTGTGTTTGGCTTTGGTAGGACGGGCTAACCCTCTTTGTAAGAGGAAAGGTGGCAGAAGTGTGGCTGCAAGCAGCTCCCAAGGGAGAGGTCCAAACAAGGCAAGCACACGTAGTATCCCTGTCCAGGTATTTTCCAGCTTCCAGTTATTTTCCTTGTCTCACTGGGAGCCCCCAGGGGAGTTCTCTTTTCAATGCTTGTCTTCTACAGCATGAGACCAGACGTCTCAAGTGGAGACACAGCCTCTCAAGCATTCATATTTAATAACACTCATTTTTTAACGCCATTAAAACGTGCTGGGAGGTGGATTCTCTTCACCAAACACGAGGGAAGTGTTTTTTTCAGGGCAGGCTCCGGGAGGGTGGCTGTTAGGCAGAGATCTGAACCGTGTTGACATGTGTATGTTACAGCTTCATCTTTAACCTCTGTCCTCATGGAGCCAGCTGGGAGAGGAGGCTGGAATTAACCTTTCCCCACTGCAGGACGCCCACAGCTCTCTGCTTACTGCAAAGTTTTCTTTTTGCTCTTTTTTAATTATAGTGATTCCGTGCAGCTGTTTGCATCTTCCTGCTCCTCCTGTTAACACGAGATTTGTAAGGAGGGTCTCCTTTCAGGAAGGCAGCTGTTTTTTCTCATTCCTTCACTTAATTAGGATGTGAGATTCTTCTACAGAATGCATCAGAAATCACATTGGGCTCCGTGTTGAGGACTCATCAGTTAGAGTTCCACAAAAAGAAATGATGCTCAGGCCCTGCTCAGTCGGGGTTTGCAGTCAGCTGATATTTGTTGGATCTGGTCGAAGAGTGTTACACACAGAGATGTGTTTTTGACAGTTTTTCTGCATTCCCAGAGGTGGCTGTGACCTCAGCTTTGGCATTTACCTTCCTTGGAGCTAGCACCCAAAACAAGAGCTTGATCCAGCCATCCCTATAGATGTGATCAACAGCTCAGCATGCACTGGGAGCCATGGACAAGAAAAACAGACAAATAAAGCTATGAGATGAAACTCTTTCTCCATTTTAAAACTCTTCTTTATTGTCTTCTGCATTAGTGATTGTGATGCTGCATCTCTTCAGAGCTTGGGGCCCCATTTGTATCAGAGCAGCAACAAAGAAAGTCACCCCGTCAAGTCTGTATCCACTTTTGCAGTGAGACGGAAAATACAAGCACAAGGCTGCTGCAGAGGCAATGTCTGGACCATATTTTAAATTCAAAATGTACCCTGAGCTCATGAAAAATTCACCCGGTGTTGCTTATTGGGGCAAACAGAAGCAGAACCTGCTCCATGCCAGCAGATAGTCACAGGTCAGGAGCTTCAGATCATGTATCCTGAGAGTTGGGAAAGGGAGAAATGAGGTAGCAATCCCATGTTTTCAGCAAATTTTATTGTGAATCATTAATGTTTGTTGTTCATCCTCCGCCACTGGGACTGCTGTATGAGGTTCTTGGGTTTTGTCTGTAAAGAACTGAGAATTTCTAGGAAAAAGATGTCGAAGTGAATGTAACATTAGATTCTAAATCCCACTGAAATCAAAGTTTTCCATATTTTATATGCCAACTCTTCTGAGCAGGAAACACGGGTGAATTTTCAACATTCAGTTGTTCCAGAAATATCAGGACTTTTCCCTTGTGTAGTTTAACTGTGGAAAAGGAGCTGCACTGAGCAGCTTTTCTCCGTGAAGACCCAGGAAGGAAGGTGAGAGGTGTCTGCAGCCACCCCTGCACCTCTAAATTCACCAGTGCTCCATCTCTGTCAGTGGAAAAGGCTTTGCTGGGAAGGGAAGCCCATTTCCTTAGGGAACAATCTCAAAGGATGATTAGATAATGCCTAATGATGGGCGGGCAAGCTCAGGGTCACGGTTGGTGGAGGTCCACAGAATGAAAATTTGTGTAGGACACAGACTGCAAATCCCCTGATGGTGACACCTAAAACAGAGCTTCCTAAAACAGAGGCTAGCAAGGTTAGGAGAATAAAAAGTAGATTCATTTATTGGAGGCCTTTACGTACATTTAGGGCAGACAGAGCCCACCCGAGAGGCTGCACCCAAAACGGACCCCGAGTCACGAGTTCTGCACATTTTATCGGTTCTGTCCATTCACACAGCGGGCCTCAATTCTCCAATCACACCTTCAGGTGATGATGTCACCCACCCCAAGCCTGCTCCCCCAATTCACTGCTGGTTCCATATTTTGGGGCTCTGAGGTAGCAGAACTGTCCTTGGGTTTTCCAACTGAAAGGAATTGTTTTGTCTGAAATGTCGGGAACAGAGGTTTGTAGCACTTTCTATGAAGCCCAGAGCTACAAACCAAAACTATAGATACACGAAAAATAGAAGCTAAAAATCCTTAAGGCATCAATGTCAGTATCATGGCACAGTCATCCACCCCAGTGACAGCATTCCCTGGGGAGCAGGGTGGAATGCCAAGCCCAGGAGCTCTGCCATGGTCTGCTAGAAGCAAAGTCTTGGAATTGTGGGGCTTGGAGACTGCCCCCACAAAGGCAACTAATGTGGATTTTTCCTTGCAGGCCATTTTGCAGAAATATGGTCCCAGGCTGGGTCATGGAATTGTAGAGTCATGGAATGGTTTGGGTTACAAGGGATCTTTAAAGGTCCCTTAGTCCAAGCCCCCTGCAATGAGAAGGGACATCTTCCACTACGTCAGGTTGTTCAGAGATCTGTTTGACCTGCCAGGGGTGCAGGACATGAGCTGGAGAAGCAAGGGCTTCCTCGGATTGCTGTCAGAGGCCACCTCTGGAACCGTTCCTGCCCCTGCTTTGCTCACCAGAAGTTCAAGGCCTCCTTTCCCTCCAGGTCCTCAGAAAATCTTCCTGAACAGCCAAAATCAAGGAACAAGTCCATGGGCCTTGTCTTCTGGAGGAGAACGGTGGGAATTATTTGCACCCCTTAACAGCTGACAGGAAGGGCTCTGCCACTGTGTGATGGAGATAATGTGCTGTGGAGCCAGGGCACGACAGATCCAGAGGCTTCCATCTGTTCTTGGCTTCTGGCGCCTCTATCAAGGCTGATACAAGCAAGAATATCTCCAGGATGGTTTGGAAGCTGGCACCATCCCTTTAACACTTGCTGAAGAGGATATGACCACAAACTCCGCCAGATCTCCCTTTTTAATGCAATCAGTTTTCAAAAGCTCTCCTCCTCATCACCCAGCCTGATGGGGTTAAACACCTCGGAGGAGGCTGGAATGTTTTTAATCCCACTGATTTATTAAAATTGTCTAAAGATAGCCAGCTGCAACAGATAAAATTGCTGCCCTCTGCACTTCAGAAAGGTCCTCCCTGAGCCAGCTCTGCACAGAAAACATTGGCAGTGGCTCGGTGACCTCTGGAATGTGGTGGTACCTGTGCTGGCCAAATCCATCCCTGGCCAGCTTTCCAGCTGGGCTGCCTTCTGCCCGCTCTGGCATCTTCGCTGGAGAGAGGGCTCATGGGCAGAGGCGCCGTGGTGGCAATGGAGGTGGGCACCAAGCTGCTCCCAGAAGGATTTCCAGTTGTAGCAGCAAGAGTAGGGGGGAAAAAAAAAGAAAAGAAAAATCCTGGAAAAGTGAGACAGAGGGATTTTTATTCATCCCTGAAGGGGAAATTTTAGGAATTCGTGCATTTGTGTGTGTGCACATGCACACACTCCTTTGGGGTCTCTACCTGATCTGGAAGACAAAAAGGGTGTTCACAAATCTTTTAGTGCCCTTCAAATCCCTGCTATGATAAGATCTTAGTGGTGCTTTGCTCTTCCCCTCCCTCCCAGCAGCGCTCCCTGGACCACCAAAAGAGCTCTGGTCGATGTGGTGCTGCAAAACCTCATCCTTCAGTGTTTGGGGCTGGGGGTCGAGGCAAAAGAGGCATCCAAATTTCTACCCTGCACCTTTTCTGCCTGTAATAAATGGTTGCACAAGGCAGAGTTCAGGGATCTCTGCACTCCAGGCCAAACCAGGGCCCTGCAGGACGTGACATCTTTGATTTGTGCCTGTCCAGAGCCCACCAGAGACAAAAGACAGTGTCAGGAGTAATGGAATGAGCGTGGCAGGCAGACCCAGCGGTGCTCTTATCAGCTGGGGGAGGCAGAGCAGATCCCAGGAGCAGAGCAGACCAGGTACCAGGAACCAGATCTTAAGGTTACATTCCTTACATACGTGGGATTTCCTGCGCTCCCCCCTCAGATTTCTTTGCAAATTGAAAATCTAAAATCTGCAAGAGGAAAAAAAAGAAAAAGTCTTACTGAATAAAAGGTAATTAATTTTCTGCACTGTATTAATCTATAAAGTAATACAGCATGAAGAAACCCTTAGCCCAGCTTAGAGGGAGTGTATTGTTTAAACCCCAGGAGGAGAAATGTTTAATTTAATTTCACAGGTAGCTATTTTGCAAAGTGACTGAGGGAGGAAACTGCCAATACCACCACTCCAAGAATTTGACACGATATAATTTATACTGCCTTTGTGCTGAGAGACCTCAGAATGTTGCACACACATGGGGGCACCCACACGCGCCCACAGAGAAACCCTCCCGTGAACTTCCAATGCAACAACACAAAAGGAAGGAGGGGAAAAATGGAGAAGGGTGGTGGAGTTGGCCAAAGTCTGAACACAAGTCTGTGGTGAGCCAAGAGAGGGATTTCTGGTATCCCATGACGCTGTCCTGGCTCTTCCCTTGGGATCACATTGCTCTCCTGCCTGCCTTTATTTTTACATGGAATAGGAGACAAACAGAAGGAATGGTGTTTTATAGAATCATGAAATATCCTGAGTAGGAAGGGACCCCTGAGCATCATCAGTCCAGCCCCTGGCCCTGCACAGACACCCCAACAATCCCACCCTGTGCATCCCTGAGAGCATTGTCCAAACGCTCCTGGAGCTCTGGCAGCCTCGGGGCCGTGCCCATTCCCTGGGGAGCCTGGGCAGTGTCCAGCACCTTCTGGGGGGAGAACCTTTTCCTAATATCCAACCTAACTCTCACCCAACCCACCTCTATGCCATTTTTTTCCACTCTTGGTGGCCTGCTGGAATGGCACAACCCTGCCAAGGCTGCACAGACTCTGCCCAGTGCAAATGCCACCAGAGGTCACTGCTCTTCAGGGCAAGAGAGGGCAGGCACATCCACACACCATTCACTCATTTCAGTTTCCCACCCATTCCGAACTTGAGGGAATCTGCTGTGAACAGTGAGAGGTTTCAGTTTGCATGGACAGAAAGTACTCATAATGCCACAGGCAGCCTAAAACTTTAATCCAAGTCCCAAGGGCTGTGATGGTTCAGTGCTTTCTGGCAGCAGTTTAATTTCATTAACTCCTCTGAGGTCTGATCTACCCTTATCTTAAAATGGGAAGAGCCTTTTTCCCATGTTGTTCCCATCAGTCAGTGATCAGCCTGCCAAAAGATGGGAGCTGTTGTGCTCAGGGACACGGTTTAGTGGCGGATTGGCAGTGTTGGGTTAATGGTTGGACTCGGTGATCTTGGGGGTCTTTTCCAGCCTAAATGATTCCACAATTCTGTGATCTCTCATGCATGGAGAGATCCTTGCACAACACATTCCCTCCTTCTGTCCTGCTGTAACTGCTCGTCCTTCCCTCCAACAGCCCCAGCAGCCAGACCCAGCTGGGGTGAGCTTCCAGCCTGTCTGCATGGTGACATCACAGAATCACAGAACTGTTTGGGGTGGAAAGAACCTAAAGATCATCCATTTCCAACCTTCCCTGCCATGGGCAGGGACTCCTCCCACTAGACCACATTGCTCCAAGCCCTATCCAACCTGGCCTTGGACACTTCCAGGGATGGGGCAGCTACAGCTTCTCTGGGAACCTGTGCCAGGGTCTCACCACCCCCTGAGTAAAGAATCTTTTCCTAACATCTAAATGTTTCCTCTTTTAGTTTACAAATGCCCCCCTCATGCTGTCACTCTCTGCTCTGTAGAAGTCCCTCTCCACCTCTTGTTTATAGGAAGCCCACAGTAAGGCTTCCCTTGACCCTTTCCTTCTCTAGGCTGAACAACCTGACTTCCTCATTCTGTCTCCACAGCAGAGGCGCTTCAGCCCTGGAATCATCTTGGTGACTTCATCTGGACCTGCTCTGACAGATCCCACATCTGACTGAGAAGGGCTGAGGCTAAAGCACCCCATCAGCTGATATGCCAGGTTTGGGAAAAGGCACAGGAAAGGCCCAGGAAAAGACACATTCCCCAAGCCCAGGCTGTTCCTGCAGCCCAGGGTCTGCAGAGCAGACACTGCCCTCCCATCACAGCCCCATGATGTCATTTTCATGAAGTTTTCACAGGAGTTTCTTGCCAAGATCTGTGCTCTGATCCTGCCGGCCAAGTCGTATCAGGGTGGGACAGCACAGCCCCCATCAGTCCCTCTGGGGGAGAAGAGACTCAGTGGACCTGGGGTTACGTCTCAGGGGCATCCACTTAGCTCCTCTAATCCCTTTTCATTCCACAGCTGTCCCATGGCACTTTGCCACCCATGAGCTTGTTGAGTGTGAAAGTATCTTGCTTCACAGCTAGCTTTGCAAAATCCATGCTGTTCCTGCTCCAAGATAAACAGAGAAACCCAAGCAGCCTGTGAGAGCAGTCTCCTGACGGGAGAGACCTTAGAGGGCAGATTAGAAAATAAAAGGAGAAAGAAATGTGTAAATCCTGGCCAAATTATGAGTAAGGCAAAGATAGGATAACGGCTTTTGGTTCTTTGAAGAGTGTAAACACCATGATTGGGAGGGCAGATACGACGAGATGGAGGAGGCTGAACAGAGAAAAACATTTGCTGTGGGTCAGGAGATGATTTGAGGCCTCGAAGGAGGTTCAGAGGGAGGAGCAGAAGCTCCGTGGCTGCTGTCCATCCAACATGGGCAAGCCCAGGTGTGGGGAACACGCCTGGAGGGCGTGGAAGTGGCAGGCTGACCTGGAATCCAACGGGAGAAGGCAGAGAAAGGAGGGAGTTGTTCCTGTGGTTTCTGGGAGCAGGGCTTGGTTTGCTCATTCCACCCATGGAATGCCGTGCCCAGAGCTGCACCAAAGCCTGGCAGCAGGTCCAGGGAGGGGATTTTCCCCCTCTGCTCTGCCCTGGGGAGACCCCACCTGCAGAGCTGCCTTCAGCTCTGGGGTCCCCAACAGCAGAGGGATGTGGAGCTGCTGGAGCGAGTCCAGAGGAGGCCATGGAGCTGCTCCAAGGGCTGGAACTCCTCTGCTCTGGAGCCAGGCTGGGGGAGCTGGGGGTGTTCACCTGGAGAAGGCTCCAGGAAGACCTCAGAGCCCCTTCCAGGGCCTAAAGGGGACCTTTAAGGGAGAGGGGAACAGACCTTTTAGCAGGGCCTGCGGTGATAGGACAAGGGGTGATGGT
>VZTX01011211.1:4314-18806 GCA_013400915.1 Pardalotus punctatus
GGGCCTGTCTGGATCCCCCCTGTCCCCTCAGGCACTGCTAAATCCCCCCCGACCCAACCCCTAAGGATCCCGCCAAATTCCCCCCTGCCCTCTGAGGGTCCCGCTAAATCATTGTCTCAGCGCTCTCAGGATTCTCCCATCCCCTCAGCACCCAGCTGGGTGATCCCAGACCCTCCGAATACCACTAAATCCTCACATCCCCTCAACATCTGCCTGAGTTCCCTATCCCCTCAGATCCCAGTAAATCTTCTCATTCTTTTCAGTGCCTGGCTGTATTCCCCCCATTCCCTCAGATCCCATTAAATCCCCCCTTCCCCATAGCATGTGACTGGGTCCCCCGTCCCCTCAGATTCCACTAAATCCCTAGTCCCACTTGGTGCCCCAGGACCCATCTCCTGTTGGAAGGGGAAGAGCTCTGGGAATTTTGTCAGGGCTGCCCTGACACCCTTGACCAGGCACCATGTTCAATGTCAATCTGCTCATCAGCAAGCGGGGGCCGCTGGCCAAAATCTGGCTGGCTGCCCACTGGGAGAGGAAGCTCACCAAGGCACATATCTTTGAGTGCAATTTAGAGGCCACTGTACAAAAAATTCTCTCCGCAAAGGTAGGTTATGGCATGAGGAGGGATCTCATGGAGAGTCCTGGGGTGGAGGTGTTTGTCTCTCACGGAGAACTCTGTTATTTCTGTGTAATATTTTAATGTTTTTGCCAAAAATACTAACTCCTGGAATGACCTTTTTATTTAAATCCTCAGTTTGTTATAGCTCTACGAACCTCTGGACACTTACTCCTGGGCGTGGTGCGGATTTACAACAGGAAAGCAAAGTACCTCTTGGCAGACTGCAATGAAGCTCTGACCAAAATGAAGACAGCCTTTCGCCCAGGTGTGCACTAAATTCAGCATTTTTCCATCTGTGTCCTTTACAGTTCTCATTTTAAAAGTTAATTTTTGGATATTTCTGTTAAATACACATTACTGATCCCAAAGGAAACTGAATGTACTACTGCCTAATGCTGGTGTTTAGTCTGGCTTAATTTAGTGCCATTTCAGGTCTTTGACTCCCTTAACAGGAGCAGCATCTTAAATGGGCTTACAAGAAGATGCTTGAATTCAGCCTCTATTGCTAGATGATTAATTTTAATTTCTAATGACACCAACAACATGTCTAACATTGTCAGTGCCAGACCTGACAGCATGTTTTGAGCCTTAGCCATGCAGACAGGGAGAAGGGAACTGAGATGACTGGATCCTTTTCCAACAAGCTCTATGTTTGTCATACTTAGGCAACAAATGGGAGGCACTGTTGTCTAAAAAAAGCTGAGAACAACCAGTGTCTATTGCCAGTTTTAATGTGCTTTGTGACCTGGTCTGTTTGCAGAATAGTGAATAATTACTCTGCATTATTCTCAAGGATATGATCATGGAATTATGGAATCACAGGACCATTTAGGCTGGAAAAGCCCTGCAAGATCGAGTCCAACTGTTCACCCAGCACTGCCAAGGCCACCACTAAGCCATGTCCCCAAATACCACGTCTTTTAAATCCCTCCAGGGATGGTGACTCCAGCACTACCCTGTACAGCCTGTGCCAGGGCTTGACAACCCTTTCAGTGAAGAAATTTTCCTTAATATCCAACTGAAATTTGCCAGGCATGGCTTGTGGCTATTTTGGATAGATACTATAGCAACTCGGAGAGCACCACATAGCACAGGAACAAGACACAACAGTCACCACTGTGGCAATAGAGACTCCAACTAGATAGAAGGAGGGAGAAAAATCTCAGCAGAAGTGGTAAAGTGCTGGAAGAGGCTGTTCAGGGATGCTGTGAAATCTCTATCAGCAGAAATAGTCAAAAGTTATCTGACTTTGAAATTAACCCTGTTCTGAGCTTGGATGACCTTCTGAAATCCCTTCTCACCTGAATTTTTCCAGGATTCTCTAATTCCCAAGTAATTGCAGTCTCAGTAATTATTTGATGCTGGAGAACAGTGGTATGGAGACAGAGCAGAGGAAAGGAAAACACAGTGATTCATTTGCAGTGCTGTGAAAATCTCCAGGCTAAATGTCAGCTGGGAGAACCTTCCGGGGACTTAAAGCAGCTGTTCACCAACACAAGTAGTTACATTTCAGGTCCAGTTGCAGGAGACTCCTTTGTATGTGTCTGTAAAAAACAGGTCTTAAGAACATGGCAACTGAAATTCCACTTTGGAATGCCTAAGCTTTACCTTTCTGTGATTTAGAATGGCAGCAGCCCCTCCTGACAGGTTTATAGGCTTATTATACCTACTTGGGAGAACACTACTTTTATTTTATTGATACTTATTTTGTTATGTTATCTTTTTATTTCAGGGCTTCTTGACCTTCCAGAAGAGAACTTTGAGGCTGGTTATCAGTCCATTACATTACCTGAAGAATTTCATGATTTTGAAGCACCGCTGCCAGATGTCAAGTAAATACTTCCCTAATTTTTATTAATTCTTTTAATATTTTCAGAAGGAAAATATATACTTGCTGTTATCTGATCGAGACTCAGATTGGGTTGTTTCGATTTAATGACTGAATTCTCCTAAATTCTGAGCTTTACAAGGCTACAGGCACAGGCGTTGTGCTTTGGTAGTTTTCCTCAGGCCTTTAATCAACAGACCTTCACAACGAAATAATGTCTCGAACTTAGACTTCAGGATTTTAAATTGTCTGAGTGAAGGATGCAAACAGCTTTCTGAACCTCAAGAGAAGAGATAAAAATTAGTATTAATCCTGAAAGATGTGGCCAGTAACCACACAGTGTTGTACTGTTCCACTGGGTAACTTCATTTTGTTTCTGCTCCATTGCTCTCCAGGGCTGGGGTGTTTTATCAGCAATAGTCAGCCTGGCTCCTGAGAAAAAGCCAGCATATTTCTTAGGCTTTTCTGACACAAATCAGCATTAGCGTAGAAAACTGATAAAAGGCAGGAGGCCAAGGCATGTTTCTGATGGCTCTGATGCCCCAAAGGTCCATGACAAGAGATTTCCGCTGAGGGTTCCTCTGTACCTCCTCATAAATATGGTTTGATGAGATCAGTAAGGGTTTATTATTTTGTAAGTAGAGATGCAATGTAATACACTTTATTCATATACTTTATTCAAGTGCCTCAGCGTGCTAACTCTATAAAGGTGCCTTTTCTGCCTGCCCAAAGAGTTGTGTCATTTGGTTTAAAAGATGTTTCAATAATTAGTTGCCTTCTGACAAGTGTCTGTAGATACCAGGGCTTGAATGGGAATAAAATCACATAATCCCAAGTTTACTGGCAAAAGAGTGGAAAATATGGGGGCTTGTGATAAAATGCCAGGATTGAAGGCTATTTAGAAACAAGTTTTTACATTCCAGCTAGATGCTCAACCCTATATTTTTATAATTTTTTTTTTCATCAGGGCCATTGATGTTGTTGAACATTTTACCTTGAATCAGAGCAGAGCTGAAGAAATCACACTTAGAGAGGATTTTGAAAGCAGCCTACTTTTCTGTGATAGAAACTTTGGTGAGAGAAGTTGAGAAATTAGAAACATTCCATAACAGAAAGTGTGTTTTATGTGAATCTTTGTATAGTCTGAGCCCTTTCCACGTGTGGAAAAGTTGTGATTAATAGCTCATGTTTCATGTTTGTGCTGAGTGGCCTGTCATGCTCTCTTAGGTTTAAAATTTTGTGTAAGCAATATAATCTGATATCAGAGACTGAGAACCAAACCAAACATTTCCTTCTTTTACTAAATTAGATAAAATTGTTTATTGTTTATTCTATTTGAGGTACGGGATGTCTTGCAATCTCTTAAAAATTACTTGCAAAACTAGGAAATTAATAAATGTGGGTTTCCAAAACTCAGGCAGATGAGGGATCAGAAATTGTGTGTTTCCTCAGATGAAGAAGCAGATGCACTGAGGAGACAGAGCTTCTTTGAGGGCAGTGTCCTGATGAGCAGTAACAGTCTGGTGGCTGATCCCAACTCGGCCAGCACCAGCGGAGACAAATCTGTGCTGCACGAAGATGTTTATTGCTTCCAGAATGACCGTTTTGGGGATGAAGATGATGCTGCAGATATGATTGGTAGGGTTTGCCACTGGAAAACAGAATCAGTTCCTTTCCAAATATTTTTATTCTTACAGGACAACAGTCAAGACAGCACCAAAGCAATTGTATTCAGACATAAATTCTGTTATTTGTTGTTTTCCTATGTAATGTTTTTCTACTTGCCATTAAATCTGTGATCACTTAGACACTGCCAAGTCAAATTGGTTTAAAGGTTGTATTTCATTATTTTAGAATTAAAGGCATTTGATTTATGCTTAATGTTTAACTATTTTCAAAGGTGAAATAGTACAGCATTTTTATCCTTACTGTTGTATTAACAAAGGCAGCAAAGTAGCTTCTACATTGTTATGGCTTAGAGAGTATTTATGTAAACCTTACAGATTTATACCTTTTAAAACTATCAAGGCCATAATTTTTTTTAAAAAGGTGGAAATCTCAAACTTGGGACTAATCCCCTTCTTTTTGTGCTACTGCAGACAGCCATACCACTGACAGCCATCTGTGGAAGCTAAGCTTGCTTTCTTTGCAGAGTATTAACCTTGACTAACATGAGGCTGCATCAGGCTATTTCATGACTACTAAGGCTTAGAATGATTAAAACTATGTGTTTTGTATTTAAGAAATCCTGTTGAGGAATGAGCAAAATGTCCTAGATAACGACATTCTTGATGTGGAGGAAGCACGTCCTTTGTCACAAGATCTGCCAGAGAACAGCACAGCCAGTGAGTTTGCAGTGTCTGCTCCATCTCACATAAACCCTCTGTTCCTGTGTTAATGTCTAATGTCACTCACATACAGCTTTTTGTAGTATCCTGTGCCTTTTTCCTTTTCTAATTTATTTTGCTTTTTTTCCCCCTAAACTGCTTCATCCACCACTTTAGGACAATTTCATTTGATTTAGGGATTCCAAATTTGTAACTTGACATTGCTTAGAAACATCTATGTGACATCCTGTTGGATCTGCTGTTGGTCCACCCTGCTGCTCACAGTCTGATGTCCCTTTTGAGGGAAAAAGACACCTAAATAAGGCTGTCCTATAACTGTGAACTTTCCCTATGAGAACTTGAAAGGTCTTTTCCAACAGAAACAATTCTGTGCTTCTATTTTTGGTCTCATGTTTCTTTGACAAATTACACTTAAGTAGCTCATAAAGGTGTTGTTAATCTTCTTTTGATTTGATGTTGATGAAAGAAATTAAGCTTTGAAAACTGTTTCTGAGGAATATTTGCTATCTTAAATCCTTACTCCCCCATCACAGTGTTGCTTTAAAACAGAGAATTCTGGAACAGCTTTAAGGGGATAGAGTGACTCTTGCCTCTCCTTGTGCTATTTATTGCTGGTGCTACCTGTTCCTTTTCTGTTGGCAGAAATGTCCACACTACCATGCACTTGCCTGGAACTGGAAACAGACAGAGATTGAAACTAAACACCTTTCCCCCTAAACACTTCCTGTTGGGTGGGTTTTTCTCCAGATCAGTTCTTCTGTCTCTTCTACTGCCCAGTCATTTTGGGATCAGTGAAGGGAAGTGTGCAGGGCAAGAGTATGAGCAGGAACTGGTGAACATAATTGAAATTATAAACAAAACCACAGTTTCCTACTTCTCCCTCTTTTTGTCTGGTATCATTCTCTGTTGTGTGATTCAGAAATTAGTCCATATTGTAATTTTTTTTTTTAAATATGGATTATTTGCTGGGTTTTCTTGCAGTTGAGTCCAGCTGTGCAGACACCACCATCAAGGATGTGAATCACACAATGAATGAGACAATCTTTATGTTCAGAGGAGAAGGATTTGTGCTTGAGCCAGTTGATGACACAGGTCAGAAGTTGATCAGTTTCTTGATGAATGTTTCCATTAACTAGGTTTGGTTTTCCTCTTAGTAGTGAAAATACTTGCAAAATGAATTATTCCCACGTTAATTTCATCTGCTTTTGCTGTCAGAGTTCCATTTTGTGGAAAATATTAAACAAACCCAGTGTCAGGTCATTTATATGAGCTGCCCAAATCTCTGCTTGCAGTTTTTTCCATGTGCCAAGTCAAGTTTTGGTGCTCTTCAGCTATGGCAATGCTGCAAGCCTGTCCTGCTGAGGGGTGGTACTGAAGATTCACCTGAAAAACTTTTACTGCCTGTGACACATCAACAATTTTTGTGTTTAAAATAACAATGTTAAAACTTTCAATCCTTTGGAAAATGTTGGTTTTTGGACTTCTAACAAGATCCAAAGAGAAAAGTATTATATTTCCTCTGTGAGTAAATCTAAATGTCACTTATTACATTGGTGGCCGTTTGTGAATAAACAAGCTCGTGTTGACAGCAATATTTACAATATTGGAATTTTCCGGCCCGCCCAAATAATATCCAGGAAGTTATGGCTAAATGACCAATCTGTGTCTTTCTTTTGTGTTTACATCTTGATTAAACTGCTAAAGGATTAAACTGACGAATACAGATATTAATTATGAGGTAATGAAACCTCTTGAGTACATCAGCAGTTCCTGGAACACTTAACTTCCTGATGGATTAAAGACAGCATATTCAGTCTTGTTGCTATATCATGTGTTCTCATTAAGTTCTCCTGTTCCCGGTTCTTTAGTACAATAGTCATATGTCTTCCACAATTAAACATATGGGAATTTCCTGTACAAGAATACAGAGTGAAGACTTTATGGAAACTTTTGAAGGAATGGCCTGTGCACTTGTACTTTGATTTTCAAGACTGAGTGGTGTTTGGAAGGTCGGCAGGCAGGCTGATTCACAGGGCTTTTTTTGGGTGCTTAATGTCCTAGGAATAGACCTTAAGACTTGTTATTAATACTTGCTTTATGTAGCTGTCACCCAAAGGAAAAAAAAAAAAGAAAGAGAAAGTTGCTGGTGGATGCAGAGAAGGAGCTCAGCTGCAAAAGCATTTACAACCAGCTCACCAACTGCATGGACATCCTGGCCCCACTGGACCTTGCTCCCCCAACCAAGAAAACGATGATGTGGAAGGAGATGGGAGGTGTGGATAAACTCCTGTCCCACGCTGCACAGCCTGTGGTTCATGCTGAGCTGCAAAAGGTAAAGATCTGTTCCTTGTGGGGCCTATGCCACTGTGTAGATTCCAGGATTGTTACAGATCTGGGATCTGACGAGAGAGGTTTTGCAGACCCAGTTTGATCTGAACTCCGAGCTGGCTGCAGGTGTGTGCTGGAAGCACTGCGCTGCAGTACAGGTCAGCTGGACATCTGATGGTTTGCACACTCACCACTGATTGCTTCACCATCTGTGGAGTCATGGCCTTAACCTCCTGCACTCCAGCAAGTGAAAAATTACAAAAGGAACATGAGAGCTCATGTTTCATTTCACACACTGGCACCTGACTGATCTTATACTGAGGCACAACTTTTTACATTTCTGTCAATTTCTTTTGTACTTTTTCATTTGTTTTATTGTTTTCTGGTTTATTTCCTTTTTGTACTCAGTTTGAGACACCTTTTGTTTATATTTACTTTAAAAGTACATCAGACATATCATTATTACAATATTGCTACTGGATTTGGAAGGGTTCACTGCAGCAGCGCAGCTTCACCACTTAGAGTCCAGCTGCAGAATTACAACTTGCTCCTTAAGAGGATGAAAACTGCAGATGTTTCTTTCTTTCATCCTTCCTTACTGGCTGGCTTCAAGAAAATGATCCAAGATGCTCCTAAAATGTTTTTTTCATGGAGTTCATGGTCTATATTGGAGCTGCAGAAGGCTATTACTTAAAAACAAAAAAAAAAAATTCCGATTTTCAGAGTGACCTAATTCAAATATGGAAATTCTGGGTGGCAGTCAGTAATATACAGCTCATATTCATATCTTTGTGTTGATGTTTGCAAATAATCTGACATGATATTCTGAAAGCAAACATAGAAAAAATAATTATTTTCAGTTGTTTGAAAAATGCTTAAAGAGTGACAGATTTAAGAGGAGAGCAAATGGAATACAGAGGGTGCCTGAAATTGAAGAAATGAGAAAAGAGCAAGATACTACAGGTAATATTTTAATTCTGTTGTGCAGAATTAGCTGTTAGAAAGTATTTTCTAATCTACATAATGTTTGAGAGATGCATACATAGTGTTTGTGTGCAGTATTTCACAAACCATTACTACTTTGCTGTTCTTTTGTTTCTTAGAAGTTAAATGAAATCCAAGTATTTTCTTCCTTGTGGATAAGGATATATTTTTGGTTTCACCTTTTGTTTCTCTAATTGTCTCTGAAACTTCAGATTTGGGTAATATTGTTTGTGGTGGTTTTTTTAATATAATAATAAAAAAAGCTCCTCACTTATTCTAAGCTTAATCAAACTGCTCTCCAAATTTCCAAATTAATGTAAATAATTCTACTTGTGTCTGGAAGATTTGTTTTTGTTAATATCAGGCAAGAAGAAATGTTCCATTTTAGATCTTCTGAGAAGGATGTATCTACTTTCACTCCTTTGCTCTGCTGGGAACCTAACCTGCCTCAGAAATTAATTAACAAACCCACCTCCTGCAAGTCCACAAAGGTCAATTTTCAGAAAAGGAAAGCCTCCCTTGGAAGGTGGTTCTTCCATGCTCCTGTTGGGAACTATGTTTCTTCAATATTTGCTTATTCTGGCTCTTTCTCTCAAAGACAGTGAATTTGGGTGTGATTTTTGGTTTTCGGTGGGTGGGGTTTTTTTGACAATGATTCACAGTAATTGCCTCTTCAACCTTGGTTTTCTATTAATACAGAGATGCTGCCAGTAGAAGAGCCAAGTTACCTGCAGGAGCCAGCTCATTCCAAGACTGAGAGACAAATTAGAAATGATTCCTTTATGTTGACATCACAGAATGACAGAAATGAAACCAATGAGAACTGTGGTGAAATTATAGTGAGAAATTTTCAGTTTTAGAGACCTAAATGTGTCTATTGCTTCCACTTTTTGCTAAGGTTACATTTAAAACATGCTAAGAAATTACAAGTGTTACAGAAGGATGCTAAAGCCTGTCAAGAAAGCATTAAGTAGCTTGTGTGATTAAAGTTTATTTATAATTACTTTGGGAAACTCTCACAATGAATGAATGATCAATTAAAATGTCTATTAATCAGTATAGATTACAGTCTAATCACTATGTATAAATGAGAGCTTAATATTGAATATGAAATATTGTACTGAAGAGATAAATATAGTCTTTATAAAGGATAAAATTTACATTTTGTGTCTCATATTGAGGAAATACTTAAACAATAACAAATTTACTCTCTCTGCCATCTTCACTTAGGTTAAAGGGCATTCCTTAGAGAATATGAGGCTCATTAATGTTGAAAAGTGACAAAATTAGACCTAATGGCAGTGGAAAATGTGTGCTCCATGCCTGAACTATGTCCATAGGTGTAGATTCAGCTGTAGGATAAATAGCAGGAATAATTGTAGAAAAATGGTAGAAAAAAATGGTAGAAATAGCAAGAATTAACTCCTTTTGGAAAACTTCATTATAATAAATTCTTTGAACAGAACTGTGCAATGAGAATTGCACTGTGTGCATAAATGGTCAGGCCTAGTGATTGTCCTTTGTGTGCTCACAGGAGAATGGAGCAGCTTTCTCCGAGAGCTCCAAAGATTCCCTGGACCAGGAAGCTGAAGCACAGCAGGTGGAGGTGCCAAAGGTATGTGTCCTAAGCTGATGGCCCTGGCTTGTTTCAGAAGAGAACCCTGTTCTCAGAAATATATTTTTAAAAAAAAAAAAAAAAAAAAAAAAAAAAGGGGCCTCATCAACTTACACAGTGAATTTTGCTTCCTGTGAAAAGGAAACTGTTTCCAGGCTTGCTGGCTCTGCAGATGTTCAGGCACTCTGAAACCAGGGCAGTCGCTGCAGACATCAGAGGTTAAGCTCAAAATCCCAAGCCAAATATTTGAACATCCTTTTATGCCCCCGGCCGGTACAAATCCTGTCAGAATCCCAGTGCCACAGAGCAGTACCTGGCTGTAAAGCTGCCTCACTGGGACCATATCCATGACCTGTTGCACCTGAGTTGTCTCTGTAGCAGAAAGCACATGGTGCCGTTCTTTCCTCTGTCTCAAAAAACCTTGTGTGAGCACAGAGGTGTCAGAGGCACCAGATTCCCTGAGTCTGGCCATCCAGATGCCCAGCTCCAGCTGGATTTTCAGTCAGGCTGGAACTCCTGACCTTTTTATCATGGTGTGTGCCTTTTTACACACCCTGACTAACCTTTTGTTTACTTCCTCTCAAGGAGCAACCAAGTACCACGAAAGACAGTGAAGAAATAAGATGGGGCAAGAGAGCTCTTCGGCTACAAAAAACTTTGCAGGTACCAGTGCTGGATTTTGTTACTAGATACCAAAAGCTGGTGTTGATTTCAGCTGGACCATGTCAGAAAAGCTCTTCCTTCCACTGTCCATTGTGTCTCTGCCTCTCATTTGCAGCATGTGCTTTTTTGGGTATTTCTGTGGAAAATCAGGATTCTGGGTGCCTGATGTGTGGTGTTCTCTCCCACAGCTACTAGAATCACTAGAATTTTCTGAATGCTCTTTTTTTTTTAATGTATTTCAAAGGTTCTGTGCAAATAACAAATAATTATTTACACCCGAGTGTAGCCTTTAAAAACCAAGATATAATAACACTTAGTTCTTGCCTGTTATGTCCCTGGGACTCTGTAACCAAAGGATACAAGGATATCAAGGATATTTATTGTTATCAATCACAAACCATGATGGAATTCTCTGTTGGTGTAATGGAATTTGTTGGAATTGTAGATTTTAGTAACATACATAGGTACCAACACTATTATGGCATTAAAATATTAAGAGCTACTTCTATAAACATAGATGCCAAGATACCCAGAGAGGTTGTGGACTCCCCATCCCTGAAAGTGTTCATGGCCAGGTTTGATGGGGCTTGGAACAACCTTGTCTAGTTGAAAGTGTCCAGGGTGGGGGAGTGGTCTTTAAGGTCCCTTCCAACCCAAACCAGTGTGTGCTTCCATGATTCTATGGAGATTGGATCCTATTGGAGGCATTCAAGCAGATATTCCCTCTGAGCAGCGCTCTCTGTTTGGACTCCATGGGCTCCAGTTTTACTGGTGGGGAAGCTGACCTGACTGATTTCTCATTTCCCTTACACAGCAACTGAAGAGATCAGGCATGTGTTCCTTCAGTTTTCGGGAGCTCTGCCGGAAAAACAACCGAAAAGAAGCTGCTGCCACGTTTTACACCTTTCTGGTCCTGAAGAAGCAGTTGGTCCTCGAGCTGCGGCAGCACAAACCCTTTGCTGACCTCACAGCCACTGCTGGGCCCAAGTTTGACATGATCAGATAAACTGATCAAAATACAACTTAGGTTACATTTTTCAGCAAGTAGTTTTCCTGGAAAAAAGGATGGAATGCCTTGTCAAACTGTGGGAGCTGAGAAGAGCTCCCTGTCCTTTACACCACACAGTAATGGCTTGTGCAGGTGGCCTGCCCCAGGTGTTCGCTACAGGGCGAACTATAATATTTATGGTTACAAGTTAAATGATAGTGATACAATATGTTAATAAAATATCACTAAAATATATATTCTACGTAAGAGATTTACATTGTGAAGGATTTTATAAAAGTCCTTAAAGGAATTTTATAAAAGTCCTTGAAAGGTTCTTATAAAAGTCCTTCAAAACCTTTCTCAGAGACTACCTTTGGAACTTAAATTATTTTTGACAAGGCTTGTGTCTGTTAATTCTCTAATACCATCAGTAAGAATTGTCTGTTAACTCTCTGTAGCAAAATATTTAGACTATTTAAAATTATTCTGTCAAAGACTATTCAGTATTTCATATTTAAAGATCTAGCAGGGTACTGTCTCTGGTGTTGCTTTTGTGTGTTCAGGCAGACAGAGGTTACACTGGCTCTAGAAGAGTCCACAAGCTCCAGCAAGAAATTCTATTTCCTAGAAATCCAGCAATTTCAGATTTCACAGAGCTTTTTATCTCATTAACACCTTTGTTCACATGCAGACCTATTTAAAAATGGATGTTAACTGAAATATTGTTAGTTCTTTACATTCTTATCTAATTTAAGATAAATTTTATCTCTTTTACTGTCATTTTTTTAAGCTCTTGGTTTCCAGCTACCTCCCACCTCTGCCACAGGGATGGCTGTGCCTCACTCAGGTGCTTCGGTGCTGCAGAGACATCACTGTCCCTTCATGTGGCATCAATAAAAATCAGAAGATGTTTCCTTTGCTTGTTGGCGTTTCTTCTGAAGGATCAAATCCTATGGGTTCATCTCAGAGTCAGGAACATGGTGATTTTACTTAAAATTGGAAAGGATACGTGATATTGTCACCTGACTTTGAGGTGTTCACTCACCTCAGTGACACCCCTATGTCTCTGGATCCTGACCCACAGCATTCAGGGAGGGTGATGTTTGGTTTGAGAGTTTAAGGGAGTAAAAAGGCTTTGAAAGCACTGAAGCCCCAGTGTGGGGCAGGGGGAAGGTGTGGGGTGGCCACTGGCTGTGGGGGTGTTCCAGCTGAGTGTCCTTTCTGAATAGGAATATTTGATTAAATAAGTAATAAGCCTTTGTTGCTGTTCTCTGAGGCATTCCTTTTTCTGGGTGTAAGGAAGGGAAAAGCAGCCCTGTATGGTAAAAACCTCTCAGTTTCTGCAAATGAAATGCTATTTTTGAGTGGGAACAGGAGCATGGCTCAGGCCAAAACTGGAACCAAGGGCGGTTCATCTTTTTGTTGTGGCAGGCCTGGCACTTCCAAAGCCAAGTGCTGACCTGGGAAAAGGGTTGAGTGAAAATCTCTTCCTCTCTTCCTGCAGCAGGACCAGTCTCCCTGGAGTAGCACTCTCGCTCTGCAGGTCAGAGCATCCTGGGAGACCAAGCACTGCAGAGAGAAGGAGAAACCATTTTCCTCCCCCAAAAGCCATCAGGAATGACTCTGCATCTCACAGCAGAGCTGCTGCCTGTGCCACATGATCAGAGCTGCTCCAGTGGCAGCAGATGTGATAACTCATTAATTTTCCTTTCAAGGAGAGAGGCTGTGCATTGGATTCACTGGGAAAGGGGGAAACAAAAGGCAGCTGGAGGCGGGCAGGAATAAATGGGAGGCAGGATATATATATATACACTGAAAACAGTCTGTGTGTTGGGATAAATGAGGTACAAATCATGCAGGAAATAGTGCTGGAAGAAAGACTGACATGTATTTACCAAACAGGTTTGTCAGAACTCTGGAATAACCAGGGGGAGTGACATAGGGAGCTGAAAATGTCTGGGAAGCACAATGGGCCTGGGGTCCAGACGCAGACCGGGAGCAGGTTCTACTCTGACCGTTACCATTTCCTACATGAACATTTCCTTCCATGAATCCGTATGTGGATACACACAGGTTGGATTTCCTGTGGATGTTTGCAACACAGGTACATGTGCATCTCTCACGCTCCTGCTCCCAACGGGGGTGTCCGCAGCCGACCTCGGGCTCTCCTGGCCGCGGGCACCGGAGCAGAGCCAGAGCCGCTGCCCTGCTGCTTCCCGCACCGGCTGCAGAAAGAGGTGCGGGGGCTCCCGAGACGTTTCCTCAGCAAATAATTTGGGAAGGTTGATCTTGACAGTTACAGCAGGAAGCGTGTGGGCAGTGCCATGAGTAACCGGGCTTTGCTGGAAGACGGGACGTGCCGTGCTGTGCTGTGCCGTGCTGGGCCGTGCCAGCCTTCAGTCTCATCTCCCAAACCTCCCGGACCCCAGTCACAGCCCGGGGCAGCAGCTCGGGGTGGCTGATGCTACTTCTCCACCCCAGCCCCGGCGATTCGGGCTGATCCAGAGGGATGGAAATGGGGCACAGAATTCCGGTTATTTAATGATTTTACTTTATGAAAGTGCGTCACTAATTAGAGGCAGGGATCTCCTCAGAGTTGGACTTCTTAAGATGAAAATTACGACGCTGGGGGGACTCCAAGGGCCGGGTGGCAGCAGCGCGGGGCCGCCCCGGCTCCCCCCTCCCGTTCCTCCTCCTCCTCCTCCGGGGTTAAGCGGGGCGAGGAGCCCAGCGCCACCGGGCGCAGGGCACACCCGGCCCGCGGGGCTTCGCAGACGGGGAGGGACCCCAAAACCTGGCTGGTTTCTTTTTTTGAGGTGGTTGC
This sequence comes from Pardalotus punctatus, assembly GCA_013400915.1. NCBI lineage: Eukaryota > Metazoa > Chordata > Aves > Passeriformes > Pardalotidae > Pardalotus > Pardalotus punctatus. Next base: position 18,512 of record VZTX01011211.1, read on the forward strand.
GCCGCTTCGGTAAAGGGGAGTTGCCATAGAAACGGGGGGAAACCCGGCGGAGAGGGCGGGGGGAGGCACCCGCGGCGCCGTCGCTTTAAGCTCGCAGAGGAGGGAGCAAATTACGCAGCTGCACGGCTCATCCCTCCCTCCCTCCCTTTTCCATCCATCCCTCCCTCCCTTCTCCATCCATCCCTCCTCCATCCCTCCCTCATCCCTCCCTCATCCCTCCAGCGCTCCCGGCCGCCCCGCCGCACCCATGGAGGCCGGCGCAGGTGATGGAGGCGGGGGAGGGCGTGGGGTGCTG
>VZTX01011211.1:18886-43815 GCA_013400915.1 Pardalotus punctatus
AGCGCCGCTCCGCATCAGGGAGGGCGGGGGGGCGGGGGTGGTTCCCGGGGCACAGGGTGCACGGGGCGGGTCACGCATCGGGCCCGCAGCGCACCCGCATTGCGTGTGCCAGACCCCCGCGGCACACACCAGACCCGTACCGCTGCACCAGAGCCCACCGCATGCGCTGGACCCCTGTGGCACGCACTGGACCCGTATCACACTCATCAGACCCACATCTTATGTACCCTGACCCACACTGCATCCACCTGGACCCCCACCACACCCACCGGTCCTGCTTCACAGCCCTGGACCCATATGACAGGCACTAGACCCACACAGCAGCATCAGCCACGCATTGCACTCACCAGACCTGCACTACGCTCACCAGACCCACATCTCATGCACCTGACCCACTTCACATGCACCAGACCCTCCCTGCACACCCCAGACCCATATCTCATGCACCAGACCCTTGTCGCATGCATCAGACTCTCCCTGCAAGCACCAGACCCTCCCTGCACACCCCAGACCCACATCTCATGCACTAGACCCTCTCTGCATACACCAGTCCCATGTCACATGGATCAGACCCACATCACATGCACCAGACCATCCCTGCACACCCCAAACCCACATCTCATGCACCAGACTCTCCCTGCAAGCACCAGCCCCATATCTGCTCGTGCAGCATCCCAACGTGTCTTTGGCACCGTGGGGCGTTGCAGGAGCCAGGGCTGCTCTGCAGTTGACATTTTATTATTTAATGGCTTCGTGCTCCGTCTCCAAAGGGACACAGGAACACCCGAGTGGGCTGATGAGCCGGGTGCTCTGTTCTCTCCTCCCCACAAGGTCAGCGCTGTGGCTGTTGCACAGAACCCACTGCTGGGCGCCTGTTCTGCTTATAAAATCCCAGCATTCCCACCCTCCCTGGGCAATGGGCATGCTGTGCTGTGACCTTATGCCAGAAGATGCAAATGCTGGTGTCCAGGGCTGTGGGGTCCCAGGGTGGGGGTCAGAGGGGCAATGTCTGTGGTCCCACTCGGAAGTGCTGCAGTGGGCTGAGGCAGGAGATCTGGTGTGTGGTTAAAGTAGGCCATTCCAGTGTTGTGGAGACCAGGGCTAATCCCCCGGCACTGCCATCATTCCCAGCCCTCGCTCAAGGTGGATGGTGGTTAGGGGAGCCCTGCTTCCACCGCGCCGAGGCACAGAGGGGAGGAGGAGCTGTTGCACTGGAAGCTGGGTTTGTCTTCCAGGTTTTTGCCTTTGTATCCCGAAGGAGTGGGCTCTTCCTTCTGCTTCCCAGTACTCAGCTCAGCTCCTGCCAGAGCAGCTGTGCAGGATGGGCTGTGCAGTGGGATGTCACCTCCATCCCATCCTGCTGACCTTCCCAGACCAGGGTGAGACCACGGGGTCTGCATCCTGGGTGTCCTGCTCCTGCTGTCATGCTGCTACAGCATTTATCATGGAGCTCTTTTCCCATTTCCCTTTGGCTCCAGAGTCCCCAACAAGCCCAGCCTTTGCCCTCTGGTCAGGCACCTTATTTTTAGTTAATGAGGGCTGGAAATTGCCACCTCCCTATTTGGAGTTGCAGCCAGGTCAGCTGGAAAAGTGATGAGCCGCATAACCCGAGCTTTCCAAATGGTGTCTGTTTTCCTGTAATCTCTGGGTGTCAACTCAGCATTTTATAACAAATAGGAGAATAAAAGGAGATGCTCCTGTGTTTTGGAATGGGATACAACCACTCTTAGCAACATTGATTTTCTGGTGGTGTTGCATAAACACCCCGTGAGGTTTGTCCCTGCTTGTGCCCCAAGCACTCAGCTTTGCCCTGAGCTGGATTTAGTGGTGGCCTTGGCAGTGCTGGGTTAGCGGTTGGATTTGATGATATTAAAGGTATTTTTCTACCTAAATGGTTCTGTGATTCCATAATCTCCCTCTGCCCCGGACCCAGGTGAAGCTTTGGGATGAACCTGTCTACCCTGGAGCACAGGCTCCCAGTCTCTGGAGTTATCACCACATCCTTGGAATCTTCTGAGGAAAAGCAAAGAAATCCCTGTATCCCAAAAATCCCCCATGGCAGGAGAAGGAGTGCAGACATAGTCACGGATGTTTGCCCCCAGCGGCTTGGGTGATTCCCCCAGTGCTGACCACCTCCTGCTCCAGGACTTCTGCCAGCCCTGGCTGCTGGATCCTGCTCCTTCCCACTGAGACACAGCTGTATCCTAGTCCCTTTTCTGTTACAAGCTGCCCCTGGCACTGGCACTGCCCAGGGACACATGGCTCTGCCCCACATCAGCCGCTGGTTGTTGGCCACATTCAGCATTTTGCTTATTTTTAGTGTGAAGAAAAGCAGAGCCAGTGTCAGGAAGGCAGGGAAAGTCCTGGGGAGCCCTTTTTGGCCCCTGGAAAAACAAAGCTGTGGTTTCCCTCTCTGTGTTTGCTCTGCTTTTAATCTTGTTCAGCCTGGGAGGCTGGAGATCTCCCGGGGGACCCACAGGGACACCGCGGTTCCTCTCCGAGGTTTCTGCAGTGGGTGAAGCTGCTCTCAGACGCTTGGGCTCAAGGCCACCATTGCAAAAGATTCCTCACACAGGATGTGCCAAGGGAAACACGGGAATCCGGCAGCAGGCAGGATGATGGGAGCCTTGACAAAGGAAGCAGTGAGCGAGAAATTCGGGGAAATGTGGCAGCTGCTGGCACAGCAGTATTGTGCTGAGGGTTGGCACTGGCAGTGGACTGTGGGCTCTCATACCTTCTCTCATGTTCCTGGTGGGGATGGGGTGAGCTGGCAGCAGCTGGATCCCTCTGAATCCCCCAGGAGCTGAGCTTTGGAAGCTGATAGAAGTGAACTCTTGAGCCTGCAGCCATGAAACCCTCAGAAGAACAAGTTGAGGAACCATCGGAGGCTTCATGGAGCCAATGATGAGGGTCTCTCCCGGGGTCCTGTGTCCCTGTTTCCCATGTGAGAAGCATCTAGGAGTGGTGACTCTTGCCCAGCCTGGTTTGTCCAGCACTGGCACAGCTAGGGGATCCAGCAAGGAGTGGGGAAATGGCAGGATTTGAGGCAAGGAAGCATCTCTGTGGGCCAGTGATGCAGCTGAGTGTGGGGAAATCTTCCTCTGGGGCACCAGGCTGAGCCCCTACTCTGTCACAGCTCTGCCATCCACCATTGTCATGATGTGATCAGTAGGTCAGCAGTTCCCCAGGTCCCCTCTGTGGCTGGCAGGAGCTGGGGACGCACCAGGAGATGAGCCCCATGGTGTCACCCACCCCAGGACAGTGGTAGTGTGGGGGTCTTATGCCAATTCTGCATCCCAGCCCTCTGTGGGGGATCCACTTTTCATGCTGTAGCTCCAGCTGTTTCCTTATCAAGGCCCATTGCTTTTATTTATCAGGAATTCCCCAGGCTAATTCCAGTGCATGGAACAAGCCTTGGTTTGTGCTGTTGTTTGTAGAAGTGCTGCCCTTCTGTTCCACATGTGCTGGGACACTCACAGGGAATTTTACTGTCAGCAGCACCAGGAACATGTTGGTAGTTGCAGTGGGCAGTGTCCACCCTGCTTGCCCCTCAAACTGCATTTTGGGGGATTTGCAGGGTGCTGGAGCACATGCAGGTGGTTTGCAGGACAGTCTCTGGATGTGATGTAAATTGGAGTGTCAGACCCTGGCCCATGGCTGGCATTCCTGGGTGGTAAGGGCGGGCACAGAGGTGCTGTGCTGAGCAGGGTCCTACTGGTCCCCCAGTATGGAGACAAGCCAGTGCCCCCCAAATCCCCTTCATCTTGGTCCATGAATTGCCCTGACCATCCCTGCTATGGAGACAGGTTGAAAGAGCTGGTGGAGAAGAGAATGCTCCGGTGAGACCTTAGGGCCTCTTCCAGTGCCTAAAGGGGCTCCAAGAGAGTTGGAGAGAGACTTTGGACAAAGGCATGGAGTGGCAGGACTAAGGGGAGCAGCTTCACACTGACAGAGAGCAGGTTTAGATGGAATATTTGGAAAAAATTCTTCCCTGTGAGAGTGGTGAGGCCCTGGCTGGTTGCCCACAGAAGTTGTGGATGCCCCATCCCTGGATGTGTTCAAGGCCGGGTTGGATGGAGCTCGGAGCAACCTGATCTAGTGGAAGGTGTTCTTGCCCATGCCCAGGGCTTGGAATGAGATGGTCTCCAAGGTCCCTTCCAACCCAAACCATTCTGTCATTCAAGCCCCACGCTATGGGCAGGGATGCCACCCACCAGACCAGGGTTAATCCTGGATTTCCTCTTGCTTTCCTGGTGAGGCCCCATTGGTGCTGCAACTGCTCATCCTGGTCCATGTGATGAGGGTAATTCTGAGTGCAGACCTGTGATTTCCTCTGCCTTTAGTAGCCATGTACCACATGGGAAGGTGTGTTCAGCTTTGGTGCTGAACCTGCCCCACCCTGCCNGATGCCACCCACCAGACCAGGGTTAATCCTGGATTTCCTCTTGCTTTCCTGGTGAGGCCCCATTGGTGCTGCAACTGCTCATCCTGGTCCATGTGATGAGGGTAATTCTGAGTGCAGACCTGTGATTTCCTCTGCCTTTAGTAGCCATGTACCACATGGGAAGGTGTGTTCAGCTTTGGTGCTGAACCTGCCCCACCCTGCCCATCCTGGGCAGCCCGTGGGCACAGTGAGGCTTCTGGGGAGACTGAAGTGGCCCATTGATCCTTTGGAAATAAGAAGAGTTTATTACCACTGATTAAATTCCAGAAACACTGGGTGCTGTGGGAGGCGTCGCGCCTCGGTATGAGCACCAGGCGGGTCTGCAGCAGTGGGAGGAGGAGGAGGAAATGAAGTCCCCAGGCATGAGGCCAAATCCAGGTGTCCCCACGGGGCTGTTCCAGGCTGCAGATGCTGGCAGCAGGTGCCTGGGGTGCGGTGTGGGGTGCTCTCAGGACCCCCTTGCGCTGGACACACACGTGCCATCTGCAGTGCTGGCACTTGCTGGTGTAAGTGGGGCACAGAGGGACCCCTGCACAGAGCAGTGTGGCATGAGGGTGACCTTGCCATGAGTGGGGAAGATCCAGGTACAGCTGAGCTGATGCTGGTCACACTGGGGTGTTAATGGATCTCGCTCGGCTGCCACTCGGTGCCTACCACAGGGCTGATGCTGGGCACCCTTGCGATGATACCAGATACCACTGGACTGCAGGGGAGAGGGTGAGGAATAAACCCATTCAAATCTCCCTAAATCCCTGCTTGAGAGCCATTGGAGTCCAGGCTGTGCTGCAGCCCTGCGTGGCGCTGCTGGAGGGTGACGGAGAATCCTGGAGGATGCTCCCGCCAGCGTGAGGCCACGCGTGGCTCTCGGTGGATGCTGATTCACGCTGCTGCAGTAGCAGAGCTCGCTGCCCACTTGGGAACAGTGATCCAGCAGGACAGAGCACTGCTTTCCCCTGCCCAGGTCATTTCTAGGCAAATCCATCCCAGGTGGGAGCAGCAGGATCCCCAGATCCTTCTTGCAGAGTCCCAGGCGTGCTGCCGCCCTTCTGGCAAAGGGCACTGTTACTGCTGGGACTCGGGGCTTCACAGCACCAGTGCTCTGGGATTTTGGGTGCCCTGGTTTGGGGATCAGGGAGCAGCAAATCCGAGGCAGAGGAGAGGCTAGCCAGGGTGGGCTTTGAGCCATCCTGGAAAAAAAAACAACCGGGGTTGGCAAATGCAAAGGGCTGCCCTGGGGTAAGCTGGCTGTGCCCCCCTTCCTCTTCTCTTTCCCCTGTTGTCCCACTGCTCGCACTCCCCTGGAGCAGGGCCAGCAGCACGGAGTGTTTCCTGTCACCCATCAGTTATCTGTTGGCAGGTCCCATCTCCTGCATTGCTCTGCCAAAATCTGAGATAAATGCTGGCATTGTGAGTGGGCCTGGGGTTGGGGAGGCCCCACATGCTGCCCCTAGCCCGTCCGTCTCTGGCAGCCCCAGAACACCGTGGGGATCCCAGTGGTGCCATGGGATGCTCGGCAGGATGCAGGTGCTGAGTGGATGCTTCCCTCACTCCCTCACATCCTGCGTGTGCCCGAGGTGCTGCAAGCCTCTGGATCTGGCCTATTTATTTACAGGAAAGAGGGCTCTGTGTTTCCCAAGGGATTAGCTGCTGCTGCCTCATCATGCAGGGATCTGTTCTTCCTCACCTGATTTCACTGCTGAATGGGGGATTTGCACTTAATTAAGGAAAAGCAGGTGCCCAGCCCACTGCAGGGAGAGCTTCTTGCCCAGGGAGTTCCATGGCTGGGCCTCAGAGCCCTTGTCCCATCTCTGCTTTGAGTAATGCCACCATTGCAGGCATATCCCTCTTCCCAGCCGGGATGGGGACCTTGGGGCAGGGGGAATCTTGTCCCCTGGTGGGAAAGGGGCTCCAGACCATGGGCAGGCAGCTGCTCTGCTTCTGTTCTGCCTTTTAAATTAAGAACACCCTCAACCTGTGCCCACAGCATCGTGGTGGGACCACAGGCTTGCAACATCCTGGCATTCCTGAGCTATAGGAGACAAGTGGGAAGCACAGCCCAGATGTGCAGGGTGTGCTGTCCACATCTGTCCCTGTATTGGTGGCCCTGGGGACTATACTGATGCCCTGGTGCCAGGGCTTACCCCACATTTTGCGGCATCCCTGTTTCACCAGGACCATTTTCCTGCCTTCACCTCCTCTCTCTGTTGCCTTCACCCACAGTTCCCTGTGCCCAGGACCCGTGGCACCGTGGCCATGTCTGTGCCGGGGAGCAGACGCGCGTCCACAGGATCACGAAGGTGAATATGCTTCAACCTCTGGCCCCGGGACTGGACACCAGCGCCTGCAGCCGGGATGGGACGATCCCCACGATCCCCACACCTCCACCACCGGCTGCCACTTTGCAGCACGAACCCCCAGCCCAGCTTTTGGGGGTTTGCATGGCACTGCCCACTGCACAGCACTTCCCTGTCCGTGCATGCAGCTCCCCAAGTGCTGCACGCCCCGTCCCTCTGTCCGTCTGGGCCACAGCCAGGACCGACCCCTCCGTCCGTCCAGGCGAAGGCAGGCAGTGGTGGAGACCACTGGGTTGGGGCAATGAAACTGGGAGGTATGTTAGCCCTTGGAAAATCTCTCCTTGAGCTGAATGATAAAGAGAAAAAGAGGGAAAAAGCGTTTATTCCCCTCCAAATGTCTCCATGACCGGGACTGCCGTTATGGAGGTACAGGCTCAGCATGGGCAGGGAGAAGAGGCAGAGCTGCCCACGTGTAGGTGATGCTCTGGCAGCTGTGGCTCGAGCTATGGTGGGACCTCGCCCCCAGGGGACTCCCAAGGGGCTTCCAGGGGGATCCCAGGGTCTCCCAAGGTCCTCAGGGTGCAAGGATGCTGTGCCAGCATCCATGGGCTGCCGTGCCAGGGAGAGGGGAGTGGGTGGACATCCCCCTCAGCCCTGCCTTTGTGCCCGTCGCCGTGTCCGTGCCATTTTGATCCCTGCTGTTTGTTTTGTCCTTTTGTCTTGTGTGTTCTCGGTGTGGTGGTTGGCAGTCGCGGGGTTTATGGACGGAGTGGCTTTGCCTCCTTCTTTAAGTCTTCAGCGCCCTCAGCCACTCGGCCTGAGACACAGCCTCTTCTCCCTGCCTCCAGGCGCCCCTCGCCCCCCGGGAGGGACACCTACGGCACCTCCTCGCTGAGCAGCAGCAGCAATTCTGGCTCCTGCAAGGGCAGCGACAGCAGCCCCACCCCAAGGTAACCCATCACCCGTGGCCCCAGGGCGGCTGCCGGGTGCCCCCGGCCAGGGGGAGCAGCCCCGGTGCTGCCGGTGCCGGTGCCCGGCGGGGACAGGAGCGCAGGGGCCGCTGGAGCGAGGCTGTGCGCTTGATGGCTGGGGGAGCCGGAGCTGGCGGAGCTGCTGATGTGTCTCCAGAGACCCTCACTACCCTCCTCCTTCAAACCTCTCCGCCGCTGTCGTTGTGTCGTCTCCCTCCCTGTCCCCCTGCCTGCCACCCAGGGACCCTTGTCCCCTTCCCTCCGTCCTGCTGTGGCTGTGGCTTGCACTCTGCACGCTCCCTCCTGCCACTCCTGCATTCCAAGGAGCACCCGGATCCTTCCAGACCAAAAGCACGAGGGCAAGAGCTTCGCTTCCATCCCCTCGTGTTGCTCGGCAAAGGTTTGGCAAGAGCTGGTGGTCCCCCAGCTTCTCAGCAGGGAGCTCTGGGGCGTTTGGGGCACAGCTGGCACCAAGCTATGGGATGGGCACAGCAGCCCATGGTGCACTGCTCATCTCCTGCCTGTCCCCAGCCCCCTGCCAGCTCCCAGAGGTGGAATCATTCTGGGAGAATCTGAGGGGCCCAAGGGTGACATGATGATCAGGGCCCATGAGTGCTGCAGCCAGGGCAGTGGCTGTCATGCTGCCATGGGGCATTGCAAGGCCACAGTCCTGCCTGGGTGCTTCTAACACGATGCTTCTGGATGTGGCTAAAGGCTGCTGGGCTGATGGCCACCTTGCAGGGGGGCTTTGGGATGCCCCCCTTCCATGCAGGGGGAGTTTGGTCCCCCCACTGGCATGCCTGAGCCACTTGTGGAGCTTCCAGCTTCCCATGTGCTTCCCAGCCTGGCTGTGTAGCCCTGTCCCTGGCCAGCCCTGCTCTCCACATTGTCCCAGGCTTTGGGCCAGAGATGTCACTTCATCCACCCTGGTGCTGGTGGTGGCACACGGAGGGCTCAGATGTGCCGCTGGCCTAGCTGGAGCAGGTGCTGGATTACCTGGCTTGCTCCCCATGGGCCAGACAGCCACTGTCTCCAGACCTGCTCCATCCCAAACCCTTCCATTTCCCATCTTGTGCCTCCATCTCTGATGGGGCTGATCCCACCCTGGGGTCTCCATCCACATCAGTTGTTCCCAGGAAGATCAGGCTGGGCACACAGAGACCGTGGTGCTCCTGGTTCTGCTCATGCCCCAGCGAAGTCCCTGGCTCCACAGAGGGCTCAGGACCTGACAGCAGCACTGATGTGTCCAGGAACTGCACCCACCCTCCTGCCAGGGCACAGCACCAAAGACACCCACCCCACCCCACCCCTCTTGCCAGCGCACAGCACCCTCACATGCCCACCCTGCCCCTCCTGTTCTCAGGGCTCCTTTGGGATGTATTATGGGGCTGCATCCTGAGAGCAGGCCTTAGGACCCCTGGGTCAAGCCTGTGCTGACCCTGACACTGGTAGTGGGTGACATCTGTGTCCCCGCAGGCGCTCGTCCAAGTACAACCTCTGCAGTGACAACCATGGGATAAAGCCACCGACGCCAGAGCAGTACCTGACTCCCCTGCAGCAGAAGGAGGTCTGCATCCGGCACCTGAAGGCTCGCCTGAAGGACACACAGGAGCGGCTGCAGGACAGGTGAGCATGGGAGCAGCACGCACAGACCCCACACATGGGAGCTGCTGGAAAGGGTGCCAGCACCAGCCATCACCGCCCACTGCAATGGCTCGTCTCTGGGACTGGTCCTTCTGTGTGTCTCAGTTCCCAGCGTGGCATCTTGTCCTTGCACTTGTGCCCAGGCACCAAGGTCACAGCTGTAAACCTTGGCACTGCAGGCACGTGGAATTTGGCACTGCTGCCTGTCCGACCTGGGAGCTGCAGATTCGGGGACTGCAGAGCCCCACATCCCACCTGTGGTGGCTGCGCTCTCCCCTCACCCTGGTTAAGTCCCTGCTGTGCTTTTGCTGAATTTCAGCGTCAGAGGGTGGCTAATCCCCATCTGCTCCTCTCAGGCTTAGGCACAGCCTCGCTGCCGTGCAAGCTGCCACGCGCCCGCCTGGGGCACCTGCCCACCCCCACTCAGCCCTTGGGAGCCCTGGGCCCTGCAGCCCCTCTGGGAGAAGGCTGAACGTCACTTCCAAGGATCCCTGAGCTCCCATTGCTCCAAACAGTGCTCCTGGGGGACCCTGAGTATCAGTCCTGAGGGTCCTCAAGCATCAATTCTGAGAGTCCCCAAGTATTGCTCCTGGGGGTCCCTAAGGATCACTCCTGGGGGTCCCCAAAAATTGCTCCTGAGGATCCCTGAGCATCACTCTGAGGCTCCCTGAGCATCATTCCTGAGGGTCCCTAAGCCACTGGACCCATCCCTGGTTCCCAGCTGGGAGTGTCACTGGGTGATCTGGTTCCAGAAACATCAGTGCTGGGCACATGAGGACAGGGCTGTCCCTGCAGCTCCCTCAATGCCGTGGTGGTGCCCTCCTGTCTCTGCAGGGATGCTGAGATCGAGGACCTGAAGACGCAGCTGTCACGGATGCAGGAGGACTGGATCGAGGAGGAGTGCCACCGCGTGGAGGCCCAGCTGGCGCTGAAGGAGGCTCGGAAGGAGATCAAGCAGCTGAAGCAGGTCATCGACACAGTGAAGAACAACCTACTGGAGAAGGACAAAGGCCTCCAGAAGTATTTTGTGGACATCAACATCCAGAACAAGAAGCTGGAGACGCTGCTGCACAGCATGGAGGTGGCACAGAATGGGGCGCTGAAGGAGGAAGGCGCCGGCGAGTCGGCCGGGGGGTCCCCGGCCCGATCCCTCACCCGCAGCTCCACCTACACCAAGCTGAGCGACCAGGGAGCCGGGGACCGCAACGTGGGGGGCTCGCAGACCATCTCGCTGGACGAGGGGGCCGACAGCGGCTTCGTGGGGATGGAGGATGCTCCGGGCCACACGGACCCGCTGGAGGTGGGGGGTGAGCCCGGCACCCGCCTGCCCCCCAGCAACACCTATGAGAAGGTGCTGGGACTGCGGAGCAGCGTGGAGGCAGGGGTGCAGGCCAGCTGCATGCAGGAGCGGGCCATCCAGACGGACTTTGTGCCCTGCCAGCCCGACCTGGACACCATCCTGGAGAAGGTGATGAAGTCCCAGGCTTGCAGTTTGGGCAGCCCCACCTCCGCCTGGGTCTCTGAAATGGAAGACACGATGCCCGTCCCTGAGCTCGCCAACCCCACCGGGACCACGGACCTGATGGTGGCCGAGCCCGACTCCGCGACGGCGGCTGCCGGTTCTGAGGGGGGTGTCCCCTGCAACCCAGCGGTGCGGCAGCCCCCCAGCGCCAGCCCCTCGGTGGCCATCGCCTGCGTGGCGGAGGAGGAGCTGACAGAGGTTACCGGCTGCGAGACCAACCCTTCCAAGAGCTACTGGAGCCGCCACTTCATCGTGGATCTGCTGGCGGTGGTGGTGCCGGCGGTGCCCACGGTGGCCTGGCTGTGCCGCTCGCAGCGGCGGCAGGGCCAGCCCATCTACAACATCAGCTCTCTGCTGCGGGGCTGCTGCACCGTCGCCCTGCACTCCATCCGCAGGATGGGCTGTCGCCCGGTCGCCAGCCCCGGCCCCGGGGGCACCGCCCAGCCCTGACCCCTCCGACGCCCTCCACCCGCCCCCACGGACCCGACTGCTGATTGTAAAGCCCCGGCGTGGCACTGGTGGGTGGGAAGGGGCCGAGGGGTCTGTGGGTGCATCGAGGTGTGCTGCCACCCCCAGCTCCTTTGTCCTGGAGGAGGGAAAGGACCGTTGTTGGAAGAGGGGTGTTGGCACCCAGCGTCACCCCCCGCCGATGGACACCCCTGCCTGTGCCTCTGGCTGCGGGGGGCTGTGGGGCTGTTCCCGCCAGGGGGGCTCTCCCTCCATCGCACTTGCTTCTTGTTTGTCGCCGGGTTGTCCCCGGGGCCAGCGCTGCCACGAGGGGGTGGTGGCAAGGAGCCGCTGGCAGCGTGGGGCACTGGGGATGCAGCGGTTCCTTGCTGCAGGTGCGGCGTCTGTCTGTGGGCAGGGGGATGGGGGTTTCTGTCCAGACACCGGGACCAGCTCCAGAACAGTTCGGTCCAGCCTCCCATTGCTTAGGAGATGCCTCCCCACACTGGGATGGAACTGGGCTGCAGCTCACACACGGAGCTCCCCGAGGAAGCCGCGGGCTCTCCCTCCCTTTGCTTTGCACTATATTCACTTTTTTTTGGGTACAGACTGAAGCCCGGTTGTTGGGACTCTGGCCGCCGGGGAGCGGGACCGGGGGCTCCTGCAGTTTTGTCAGCCGTGATGCCGGTGATCCCACCATGTGCTGGAGCTCGGATGCCTTTGCCGGGGTGCGGGCAGTGCCGTGCGGGCAGAGCCAAGCCCTTTGCCGCCCGGCCCACCCAAACCCCTGCTTTGCTGGTGGCCTCCGGAAAAATGCCTTTTTTTTGTTGTTGAAACGCAAAGACAGCAAGGATTGCTCAGCGGGGCTGTTGGGGCGCGGGACTTGGGGCTCCCCCGGGCGCACCGTGCCCCCACCCCACGAATGTCTGTGGTTTCTTTGTGACTTGAACTAACAGTGTTTCCCCCCAACCCAAGCCCACTCCCCACCCATGGGTGCCACCGGCCGGGGGCCCTGGCAGCCGGTGATGCTCCACACGCCGGTATCCAGCGGTCCCACAGGCGCACGTGCCACATCCTGTGTGCCCCACACTTCCCTGCATCCCCTGTCTGCCGGCTCTGCCCGTGCTGGGGGGCAGTGGGGACAGCAGCTCTGCCACCAGCACAGCACCAGGTGCCGGGGGAAAGATTTGGGGAGCAGCAGTGTCCAGGCAGCCGGGGCAGATGTAAGCGGAGCTGGGATATTCGCCTCTCGTGCAATGTATTTGTGGATCTGTGTACACGTCTGTTAGACTATCCAAAGCTTTGCCAAGAAATAAATGTAACAATTATATTTGAAAGACAAATCTATATAATATATTTTTAAAATACAGAACTGAAAAAGCTGTAACCCCCCTCTTCTTGTTTCCCCCTGTCCTGTACTCACTCTCTGTGGTAGATGTAATAAATGTCGCTGGGTCTGTGTCTGCTTTGGCTGGAGCCAGCCCTTGGCATCCGCCCTGAGAGGGGTGGCCTGAGCAAGGACATGGGCACAATGGGACCCTGGTACAGGACACCTGCCCCATCCGTGCTGAAGTGAGGAAGAACCACCCAGCAGCCACCAGCCTCTGAAGGGATGAGGAGTTTTGTGCTAAAATATCTCCTTTTGAGGCGCTGTGGGGTCTCTTCAGGAGGCCCTCTGGGCTTTCAGCAACAGCTCCCAGGACGGCAGTGATGGTGTCACAGGTCAGGGATGGAGTGGTCCATGGATGACTTCACCAGCCCTGACGAGAGCCTGGGCAGAGGGAAGGGAGGTCAGTGGGGGGAAGCTGGGGGACACTGTGGGGTGTGGAGGGTCCCTGTGGCCCCGTATTCTCACCGTTTGACCATGTGTTCGTAGATCACATTGGGGATAACGGTCAGTGTCACCACATTCCCAGCCCCTGCCAGCACCTCCATGAGCTGCTTATCCTGTGGGAGAGAGCAGGGGGGGTCCATGGGGTGCCCAGCTTTGCTCAGGATCCCCCTCCCTCCCTCCCCAGTCCTCTGGCCACATCCTGGCACATCCTGCACCACCAGGGCACAGCCCTACCTTCATGCCGATGACGTTCTGGCCGTTCACCTCGCAGATGCAGTGGTGGGTGAGGAGCCCATTGCGGGCGGCTGAGCTGTCCTTGGCCAGAGACACAATCTTCCCCTTCTTCACCACAATGCCGATGTGGCCGGTGCTGTCCTTGTGCACGGTCACAGTGCGCTGGAAAGGCCTGTGGGGAGAGCACCATCAGTGCTGCCACAGGCACTGCCACCACCACCACTGGCACTGTCACCCACTCACCTGTCCCGCACCACCATGACGATCTTTTCGGGGTTCGCCTTCTTCAGTGCCCGTTGTGCCTTGTCACTGCTCCAGCCCGCACAGTTCCTGCCGTCAATCTGCAGCACCTGGTCCCCGAAGCGCAGCCCCACCAGTGCCGCTGGCGAGTTGGCCTTCACCAGCTGCACGAAGATGCCCTGGGGACACAGTGGAGTGGTGGCATGGGGCTGGCACAAGGACCAGTGGCCGTGCCATGCACCATGGCATGCCATACCATGCCGTGCCATCTGCACCCTGCTGTGCTGTGGCATGCTGTGACATTTAACGCCCCACACTGATACACTGCTGTGTCATGCTGTGCTCTCCTGTCATGCTTATACCATGTCACATCATGCCATGCAGCACTGTCCTGCGCCACGCCCAGCCCCATGCCAGCCCAGCTCCTCACCTGGTCGACGTTCTTCAGATGCAGCCCTGTCTTGCCCCGCTCGTCCTTGCACAGGTGAATCTCCCGCACACCCGGCTTGATCTCTGCCCGCCGCAGTCCCGCGCTGTTCCCGCTCAAGGGGGCGACCAGCTGGCCCGGGGGTGGCCCGGCGGGGGTCAGTGCCTGTGGGGGAGCTGGAGGTCAGTGGGGGCAGGGGGGGGACACAGGGCCCTGTGCACCTCAGCCCTTGGAGGGTGCTACATCCCTTCCCCAGGCAGGATGAGGAACAGGAAGGACTCCAACCATGGCATGGGGAGCCCACGTGGGGCAGGGAGAGCTGCCAGCCCAGACACCTACGGTGCTGTCCTCCGTGCGCAGGTTCTTCTGGATCTCCTCGCTGGAGAGCGCCAGCCCCATGTAGTTCTCCAGCTCAGCCAGGTTGGGGTACAGCACAGGTGGCTCTGAGGGACATACCGAGGGTGGCCTCAGATCCTGGGGTCCCCACCCCACAGCCATTGCCCCTTCCATCCCAGAAGCCCCCTGGGACAATGGGCCAGCAAAAAGAGACACCAAAATCCCATCCCCAACCCATGCACTGAGTTGGGAGGGGTCTCAGCTGAGCCCCCCCTCACTGAGCATTTTTCCCTACCCAGACAGCCCCTGCACAGGGTGAGCTGATCACGCCCCACCTTACCAGTGCCTGAGGTGAGCTTCGGCTTCTCTGTGACCACTGTGGTGGCAGGGGTCCTCACCCCGGCAGCTGCCTGTGCCTGCCAAGAGACAGGGTCTGCTCAACGCTGTGCCCCCCACCCTGGGGACCCTCTGATGTGGGACCCCACAGGGACCCATGGGGGTCTGCTCACCCCCTGTAACACTGCTGTGCTGGCACTGACCTGCAGGACCTGGTGGCCCTTCATGTCCTCCAGGGAGGGGTAGAGCGTTGCCATCGCTGCTGCTGTCTGGGGACAGGGATGGGGAGGTTCAGAGCCTGGGGTGCCTGTCTCCGAGCATCCCTCCTGGCCCAGGGGCCGGAGATAGGCTGTCACCTGGAGTTTCCAGTGTGACTCAAGGCTATGTCACAAGCACCATCACCACCACCACTTCCTGGTGGCTGGCACGCGAGTGGCTGAGTGCTGGTCACAGGCACCTGGGCATCACTCGGCTGGTGGCAGGTCTTGCTCTCCATGTTCATCTGCCCCACAGGGCCATCCCAACATCACCCAGATAGGGGAGAGGGATATTCCATGGGAATGGCCCCTTTGGCCCTCATCAGACCCCTCTGATCACCATGTTCACCTGCTCCACAGGGCCATCCCAGCATTACCCAAACACAGGAGTGGGATGTCCCCTGGGAACAGCCCTTGTACACACAGCATCAGCCCCCTCTGCCCCCCAGTATACCTCATGTTGTGCCCAAGGCTGTGCCCCCCAACCTACCCCTTGGTATCTTGTGCCCCAAGAAACATAATCCAAAACTTGTGGTGTAGGGGCCAAATCCAGACCCAGCTCTGAGCCCTGTGGGAACCAGGCAGGATCCCACCCTCAGCCCAGGGATAGCAGCATCCAAAAGACAAGACCCTCACCAAACCCAACCCGGGCACCCTTGGACTCACCTGCCAACAGCTCCCAGATCCTTATGACACCCTCTGCCCAGCCCCAGGATTTTATAGCCAGGCCCAGCCCAGGGCGGGGCCAGGCAGCCTCAGCTGATTGCACCCCCACCAGGTAGGGCACAGGTGAGGAAGAGGAAGGTGAAGACAACAATGCACAGAGCCCTGGTACTGCAGGGATGGGGCAAGGACTGATATGAGGACAGGGATGGCTTTCTGTGGGTTTGGGCATCCTGGGGGAGCAGGGATGCGGCTGTACCCCCCCATGGTGGTGCCCCCTCCCACTGCATCACTGCTCCTGCCAGCCCCAGCACGTGGCTTGGCCCCCCAGCTGGGGCCCCCCCTCATTATCGCTCCCAGGCTCCACAGGCCCTGCTGGGGGGTGAAGGGGGTTACCCACTGTGAGCCCCTGCGTGGGCGGTGGCTCCTGCTGACACCTCGCTGCCGGGCGTGTGGCGCTGACGTGGCCATGACCAGGATCCCGTGTCCCACACCCTTCCAGCCATCACTTGGGACTTG
Organism: Pardalotus punctatus; assembly: GCA_013400915.1. Taxonomy (NCBI): domain Eukaryota; kingdom Metazoa; phylum Chordata; class Aves; order Passeriformes; family Pardalotidae; genus Pardalotus; species Pardalotus punctatus. The sequence continues at coordinate 35,055 of VZTX01011211.1, forward strand.
TGCCAAGTGTGGGAGTCCCATGTTGCAGGTGGAAAAACTGAGCTAGCGCAGAGCTCAGCACAGGGTGGCTGTGGCATCCCACTGCCATGGGCCATCACCATGTCACCTGGGGATCCAGCCCACCAGCACCCACTGGTGACATTCTGCTGTCAGCATTGGGGATGCCATGGGCCACTGTGTCCCCAGGAGCTGGGCAGTGGGGTGCTGAGGGCACTTGGCCAGGTCTGGAGCAGGTGGCACTGGCCCAGAGCTCCCCGGCATGGGGCCAGTCCACTGTGGAGACACAGCCAGGCACGTCCCGGCTCCGTGTGCCTCCGCTTTGGCATGCCAGGCCAGGAGGAAGTGTTTTATTTACTGCTGTTATTTTTAGCTGGATGGTGCCTGGCTGCCTTGACCAGCCCAGGACAAGAACAGCCCGAGCACCAGCGGCAGGGAGAGTCCTACATAGACAGAGAGGATTGTTCTCTGGAGTCTGTTATTCCCTGAAACCCTCACCCCCACAAAACCAGAGCTGGAAGGACCCATGCCCCACCTGCACTCGTGGGTGCTGCAGGAGCTGAGGGCCCAAGGGCAGAGGTGTTCCCCCAGCTTCCCCCCAGCCCTGGCTCAGCCCCAGCCAGAAGCCACAGCACTGCCTGGCACCAGTTAATAATTAAAGCAAAAAGCTTTTCAGGAAGAGAAACCCAAACTGGCCTCAAGCTTCCACCCAAAAATGGCCACAGCAAAGGGCAGAGCAGGGTGCTGGTGCCCCATGAGCTCCTGCTTAATTGAGCAGCAATTAAGGGCAGTGCTAATTCCTGCACAGCTCTGCACAAGCACCGGTGTTCCTGGAAGCATCCCTGTGGCCGATCTGCTCCTGCCCCAGGGCCACTGCTCCCTCCAGGACCCGTTACACACAAACTTTGCTTGGGAGCTGGGATAGGCTGTGTTATTGATCATGGCTGTGTTATCAGCCGTGGCACACTGATCAAAGGTCATCAGAAGGAGATGGGCACTGGCCAACAATGGTGCCTGAGCAGGTTCTACGCACACAACACCCACAGCTGCAGCAGTGAAGCCTGAAGCAGGTGATGTGCAGCGCCCCACGTGCAATGCCCAGCTTTCAAAAAGGACTGAAACAAATCCAGAGAGATGCATGGACAGGCTTCCCTGGAGCTGCAGGGACGCTGGGGACATGCATCTATCTGCCCTTCATGCTTCCAGTCACGGCTGAGTCACGGCCACAAGGGCACGAGGCTGTGAGGGCAACACTTAATAGGTTACGGTGAGGCAATTAATTATGCAAATTCCAGCAGGCCGCCATCACCTCCCCACAAAACACAGCAGCCCCAGGCATCTCACTGTGCTCCCAGAGCAGAGCACCTGAGCCTCACACCAAGGCACAGCAGCGCAGCACAACCCTTGCACGGCACCCACAGCACCCCATGAGCCTGGCACAGCACCCAAGCCCAGAGCAGCACCCACAGCACCACAAGAACCTGGCACAGGACCCAAAGCACCCCATAAGCCTGGCACAGCACCCCATGAGCCTGGCACGGAACGCAAAGCACCCCATGAGCCTTGCACAGCACCCACAGCACCTCATGAGCCCAGCATGAGCCCAACCCAGCCCCTGCTGTGCTGAGCGACAGACGGGCGAGGGAAAAATCTCCAGGACACAGGGCTGAGAAAAGCCAGCATAAAGCATTTTTATTGCGATAATAAACTGGATACCTTTGTGCAGCGGAGAAGGAAGTGACTGGCGGGAATTTCTGTTACCAACGAACTGGGCAGGGCAGAGGGAGGGGGCACAGGGGACAGCTATGCGTCCTGTGAGACCAGGCAAGCAGCGATGACCAGCATCAGGTGGCAGGAGAGAATGGGCAGGTGTGCTCAGAGCGGGGACAACAGGGGGCTGATGGTTCCTTTCCATGGGGAAGAAGGAGGACAGGGGCATTTCCGTTGAGCCCCCACCACCTCCCCTGCAGACAGCACCTTCCCTTTGTCCAGTCTTCCTTTTTCTTTAAAGAAAGCTCCCTGCTATGGGATTTTCAGGGTGTGGTGGAGCTCTGGTGGAAACCCAACTCCCTAAATCCAAAAGTGAGCTGGAGGGGAAGGCAGGCCACCTGAGATGGCAGGATGAAGCAGGGGCAGGGCAGCCCTCCTTCCCTGGAGCAAACCCACAATGCCCGCAGTGATGCTCCCTGGGGAGCAGAGTAAGGCCAGGCTCCCTTGCTGTCCCATTCCAGGCAGAATTCCTATAAACAATCCTAGTGCTACCTTGCTCTCTGCATCCCTTCAGCCTCGACAACCTCACTCTGCTATGGCTTTTGCAGCAGCAGCAATTTCTGGTTTGAAAACACCATAAATCTGCACCAAAATGAGTAACTAACAGTATTCCTTTTGTTCAAATGACTCCTATCTAAGGTCAGCCCATCTGCGTGCTACTGGGAAAACGTAGTCTACACCTGGAACAAAAATAAGATTAAGAACTTGACCCAAAAAGAGTTGAGGTTTACGGCGTATAGTTTAAAAAGACATAAAAACACAATACAAGGAGGAAGAGTCAGACGCAAAGCTTAGTGACCAAAGGCATTCAATCAAGGTGTAAGGTTATACAATGAGTGTAGTGGACTATCAGGAAAAGCTCCGTACAAAGTCATGTGCACTCTTCTTGAAGCTGAGATTCTGGATTCCTCCATGTGCCAAACCTGTGGGGAGAGAGGAGAGGCAGCGTGACAGAGCCGCCTGCCCGCCGGCCAAGGAGGGAACGTGCCCAGGGCACAGCAGCCTCCTCACAAACCACACTGGGCCCTCAGGGCAGCAGTCAAGCCTCGATCACAGGGAGGGAGCACAGCCCCACCCTGCCCACAGCATGGGGACCCCACACCTCAGAGCAGAACCCCACAGAATCACAGAATAGGCTGGATGAGAAGGGACCTTAAAGACCCATCTTGTTCCAGCTTCCTGCCACAGGCAAAGACACCTTCCACTAGACCAGGTTGCTCCAAGCCCCATCCAACCCGGCCTTGGACACTTCCAGAGACAGGGCAGCCACAGCTTCTTCGGACAGCCTGTGCCAGGGCCCCACCACCCTCACAGGGAAGAATTTCTCCCTAATATCCTATCTAACCTTGCCCATTGTCAGTGTGAAGCCATTCTGCCTTGCCCTGTCACTCCAGGCCCTTGTGCAAAATCCCTCTCCAGCTCTCTTGGTATCCCTTTAGGCTCTGGAAGGCGCTCCAAGATTTCCCTAGAGCCTTCTTCTCCACACTGAGCAATCCCAGCTCTCAGTCTATCTCCACAGCAGAAGTGCTCCAACCCTTGGGTCATACAGCGTCCTGCCCACACCATCAGCCCCATGTCCTGGCAGCGTGAGTGGCAGCTAAGCCCTGTGGTGCAGCAAGGACACTCAGAACCCAAGGCACAAACTGGCACCACAACACCTCCATGACATGAACCTGCTCTGCCAGGCTGATAACTTTGCATGTACCACTGTAGTGATCTGATCCCCAGCTCACCGAACTCCCAAGAGCAACTTACACCCACAACAAGAGACCTACTCCATCCTTCTCATATTCCCTACTGCCACCCACTCCCCAGCTCTCACGCCCATCCCACCCCCCACACTGTCCCAAGATCAAAGGGGCTTTGAGCTGTCCCCAGTCCACACAGTCCCTGCCAGCAGCTGCCCCTCCTTACCCGAGGACAGGGTACTGGGATGGGTCATTCCAATTTCATGAGCTCCACATCAAAAATTAGAGTGGCGTTTGGTGGGATGATCCCTGGGTGGCCAGTGGAGCCGTAGGCGTAATCTGGGGAGATGGTCATCTTTGCCCGCTGACCAACACTCATCTGGGGCAGGGACAGAAACACAGGGATGTCAGGATATGGGCACAACTGCCAGGTGACAGAGGAGGGACACAGACCTGTCCCCACTGCTTTCCCTACACTGGGCAAGAGCAAGGACCCAGGCTGCACAAACCAGAGGAATGAGCAGAATGTCAGAGGGAAAAGGTAGGCAGCACAGGCTGGAAAAGGAGCAGGGCTTGAGATGTCCTTCACACAAGGAATGGCTAGGAATGCCAGGCCATTGCCTCCAGCCACCAGCATCTTTGTGTTTGTGTTGCCAGTGTGGCACAGAGCGGGCACAGTCACGCGGGCAGGAGCCAAAGCTGTGCCGTGCCCACAGCGTGGGATCACAGCCCGGAGCTGTGCCGTGCCCACCATCCCTCCCTCCATGTGGGCTTCGGAGCCCAGGAGGCCTGAGCGCTCCCGCCGTGCTCATTCAGAGCTGACTCAATGCAGAAATGTCACCACTGAGTCACCGACGTGCCGTAGGTGTTACTGGGGTCTGGCCCGGCTCCATTCCTGCCAGCTGGCAGGTGGCAATGCAGAAGGTGATATTCACACCCACACCTCCCAGCGCCAAGGGGGTGGAACAGGGGAATAAAATAAAAAAATAATAAAATAGAGAATGAGCTGCATGCACGCAGTGATTGCTGCCCACGCTGCAGTTCCCGCCGCGGCACAGCCTGGCACGGGGAGTGCGAGGCGGAGGAGCTCTGGGCACCTGAGCGACTCCTTCCTCCCAGCCGCGGATCACCTCCTGCTTGCCCATCACAAACTTGAACGGCTTGTTCCTGTCGCGAGAGGAATCAAACTTCTTCCCATCCTCCAGCATACCTGGTGAGAGAGAGGGAGATGATGGTGATACAGGGACAGAGCCACGTGCACCAGTGTGAGATGCTGTGACCTGGCAGCCTGAGCAGGTGACAATCACGTGGCTCTGAGTCAAAAGACGTGTCTCAGGTCATCCTCCTTTTCCCTGGGAAACACCTGTACAGGAGGGGAAACCCGCGGGGCATCACCCATCCTGGGGCAGGGCACGATGACTTAACTGTTTTGGTCCAAAGAGAAGTGCTCCTCTGGGCCAGGACCAAGGACTGACAGGGGAGCAGGTGGATGGGGGAAGATGCTGCCCATCTCGCAGCACCACCAACAGCCGTCTTTCAGGCAGCAGGACCTGACCTTGTGCTTTCCATCCCACCAGAAAACACGCTTCACACTCCTCACCAGACCACCTTCAGGCACCCAAAACACTGGTAACACTCCAGTGCCCCATCTGGAGGCTGTGACTGGCCTCCAGCCCTGCCTGTGCCCAGCTGTACCCTGCTGCTCTCAGCCAAATCCCTACTGGACCAAGGAATGATGACAGGGAGAGTGCTGGATGCATGTGCCTGGGGCACCCCTCACTCCGCAGCACGGGCTGAGCCAGGCTGATATCCCCAGAGCTAAATATAACTCTCCAACATGAGCTAAGGAGGAATTTCCTCCCCTCCCTTGCTCCCTGCCTGACCTTCTTGGGGAATCTTGGAGCTGGTGCTGCCTTATAGGAGCAGTAACTCCGCTGGTCAGCTCCTATAAGGCAGCTCCAGCTCTGCATTACCACAGCCTGTACAATAAATGCTGTGCGATAAGAGCAAAATTAAACTCTCTTCCAAATGCTTTTCACTTCTTCATTTCCCAAAACAGTCCAAAAAACCTGTTATCGGGGCCGAATTGGAAAATCAAACTTCCCCAGGAAGGCATGGAGCAGATTGACTTCCCTTTGCCAGGGCATGTGTGCAAGGGAAAATACGTTTGTGAAAAAGATGGGATGGTGGATCTCAGCCCCTGCTTCCACTTTGATCACAGGGAATGGCACACAGGGACTGGCAGCCACAGTGATGGGAAATGCTGCACGGAAAGGGAATGGGAGAAAATACATCACCTTTGCAGGGGCAACAAGCATTGAGAGTGGTGGGCTCCTCCCAGGGAGGAGAACTAAGTTTTTAATTTAACAGACAGCAAAAATCCCTTCTCCAGGGTGTCGAGCGTCAGCTCAGCCGGTCACGCTGTAGCCCTGGACTTTGGAATAGTCAATCTGGAGTTCTCTCATTTCCTCCTTCCAGGATAAACCTCTTGTCGCTGAACCTGCTTCCAGCCCTGTCTGGCACCGCTCCTCGCTGCCGTCCGCTAGCCTTCCTCCCGCCTGGCAGCAGGCACACAGGGCAGGCCATGCCGGCTGGCACCAGCAGCGCTGCCTGGCTGCGGCCCCAGCTGACCCTGACTCGGCTCCGAGCCCTTCAGCGCTGCAATGAGCCGGGGTGGCTGAGGAAGGACAGAGGGGACAGCTCTCTGCCACCCTTCTCCCTGGACACTCACCAAGGAAAAACCCCGAGGGCCGTACAGCACAATCCCCCCTGCTTGTCACAGCAAGCAGGGACTACCAGGATGCTCCCGGGGGCATCCGCAGCCTGCAGAAGTGCATCCCGTTCGATGTCCTGACCAGGGGAATGCAGAGGCACCATCAGCAGTGCAGGAGATGTTGCCAACCTTGCACAGAAGTGGATGGCACTGCCTGAGCCCGCTGCCAAGCTCACCTGTCCCAATCCAGCCTCAGGAAGCATTTCAGAGCTGGCAGCTCCCTGGCTGCAGAAGAGAGGGATTGATGGGCTAAGCTGATTGCAGCAGCCTGAGGGATCGATTGCTCAGCTGCTCCCGGACCAGGATGGAGAAGGTCATACATAGGAGCCTGTCCCTGCTCCCCCATGTTCCCCAATCATGCCAGTGGGGAAAACAAAGAGGCTCCAATGCTTTGGAGACAGCATCCTCATCTCAGGCAATTCCTCTGCCCGCAAGCCTCCTGGGAGATTTCTCCAGCCCTGGACAAGTATGAGCAACCATTTCCTCATCCCTGCCATCCCCAAGCAAGGAGATAACGAGATCTTAAAGCTATTACAGAGGCAAAGCATCCTCTGGCAAAAGCAGCTGCCCCAGCAGAACTCCATGAGCAGCAGACAGCCCCTGGCACATCCCAGCTCATTCAAGCCCTTGACAGGGCTCTGTGCTTGTCACTCCCAGTCCTGCAAGGAGGACAGAGCCCACAAAGGTAGGTTATGGAGATCCACATGCCCTGGCTCTCACCCTGAAGGATTTGAGTCCCCATAGATCCCAGCTGGGCTATACAGACTGCTGGGGTTTTCAGGGAATCACAGTGAGGAAGAGCAGGGAGCCCTACAGCTGGGGCTGCAGCAGCCATGGGATGGAGCAGGGGCCCTGCAGTGTAGCCCCAGCCCCAGACAGGCAGCATGGCCCTGCCAGGTCTCTGCCACACTTGGCAGGCAGGAGCTGGGAGATGCCGGCTGCAACGTGCGACTTGGCTCTGGGCCCCCCTGGGCGGGCAGAGGCAGCGGGGAGCAGCGCTGGAGCAGGCACAGTCAGCCCTGGGACAAACCTGCCGGGTCAGGTTCTGCCGGGGGTGCGGAGCCCCACCCGCAACCCCCTCCTCCATCTCCTCCAGGGTGCTGATCCTTGGCACAGCCATTGCCCAGGGGCTCCTGCACAGAGCCAGCCTCCCGAGGAGAGGCACAAAGAGACCAGAGCAGTGGGGCAGGCACCACTACTCTAGCTGGGACAAGATGGAAGCCCTGGAATATCCAGCATGCTCCAAACTCCTGCTCAGGGCCTGGCAGGAGAGAGGACCTCAGTGCAGGCAGGGAAGGGGGTGCATGAGATGGTGCTGAGCTCCCACAACTGCCACAACCCATGGACCAGCAGTCGCACACCTTGGGAGGAAACACCTCACAACCACAGGGTGTTCGCTGAGCAGCGGGAGAGCATCAAGGGCAACACCCAAAGCATCGAAAGCAGCACCCAGAGCAGCCGGGGAAGTACCATCACCCCAGGGACCGTGCTTGGGAGCTAGGGAGGACAGCGGTCCCCTCAGTGCTATCCTACTGGAGAAAGAAAGCTTTCTCCAGTATTCCTCTCTGCTCCAAGCCCACTTACCTCAGAGACCCCACATTCTGAGTGTGCTTTGCCACTCAGGCAAAGCCACTTGGCCAATCCATGTCAGACTAGCTCCTGTCCTGGCACTCCCCAGAACGACTATGGCCCCCCATTTCCCCTCCTGAAGCACAGTGTCTCCCCACAGTCTCCCCACGCAGCAGGTCCCACCAGCACTGCAGGACCCCCAACTGCACAGCATCCCCCTCTGCCCCCTGCTCTGACTCAGGGGTGCTCAGCTCTGTTAGCCCCCAGCCTACATCCTCTCCCCACTGATTCATTCCCACATCAAAGGCTCTTTCAGACACCCCACAGCATGAGCTCTCCACAAAAAGACCTGGGACAAAGGAGGGCAAACAGGTCTGATTCCACCAGCTCCCCCCATACATCTCCATCTCTGCAATTCCAGTGTAAGGAACTGGCATCTCCAAAGAGGAGGCCCAGAGGTTGCTCTTCTCTCCATGCTTTCCCCAGTGCTGCCCTCCTACACCAGAGGTGTCTGTCTGTCCATCCTGGGATGCTCTTGGCAGGGCCATGTCCTATGGAGCAGGAGCTTGGGCACAGGCAGAAGCAGAAGCAGCCACTGGCTGACCAAGCCAGCTTCCCCACAGTCCCTCACCCTCGGATCACTGCTTTTTTCCCCAAAATGGTGTTTACCCAAACCACTGTGCATCCACAGCCCAGCACAGGGAGAGCTGCACACCACAGGCTGGATCTCCCCAGCACTGGAGCAAAGGGCAGCTGGGGACGGAGCCAATGCAGGGTTTCGGAAGGAGTCCTGGAGCTCAGCACCTCCAACTCTGCCACTATCCCTGATGCTTCTCTGGGATCAGCAAGCGCTGCAACCGGGCCGGGAATGTAAGGTTTCCTGTGAGCCAAGCCCTGCTCCCGTCTCTGGCAGGGCTGGCTGCAGAAACTGCGCTGCCGACACAGGGAAATGGCATCAGGGCCT
>VZTX01011215.1:0-32954 GCA_013400915.1 Pardalotus punctatus
CCTGCATGGCCGCCGCCGCTCCGCGTCGGCCCGTCCAGCGCCCCCTGCTGCCGCGGAGGAATGCGCACCCCACAGCCCGAACCCCGAACTCTGAGCCCTGCAATCTGCACCCAACCTCACACCCTGCAATCCACACCCTGCACCCTGCACCATGCACCCTGAACCATGCAACCCACACCCTGCAATCCGCAACGTGCATCCTGCACCTCACAATCCACACCCTGCACCGTGCACCCTCTACCCCCCACCATGCACATCGCACTTTCGCCCTGCAACCCACACCCTGCAACCCGCAACGTGCATCCTGCACCTCACAATCCACACCCTGCACCATGCACCCTCTACCCCCCACCATGCACATCGCACTTTCGCCCTGCACCCCACACCATGCAATCCACACCATGCACCCCTCACCCTGCCCCCTGGTCCAGACCAGGCAAATGCGGTGCCTGACAAAGCTAGGGCAGAGCTGAGTTAAAGCTGGGTGGAAGAGGGACACAGCCGGGAGGGGCTGGGGTGTGAAGCAAGGGGCAGGGACAGGCTCCACAAGGATGCTCGCACATCCTGCCCTGGTGTGCCCCAGTTCTGGGGCTAACTGGAGGAGCAGGGGCTGCCCCAAAACAGGCCTTGGCCTGTCTGCAGTGGGGTGCAGGTGCACAGGGGAAGACACTCACTTCCCAAAGGCTGGGTATCCTTGGAGTGGGTCAACCCTATCATTGTTTCTCCCCTGCCTTGGCACTGCCTGGCCCTCACAGGAGGGGGCATGTTGGAGACCAATGGCTTTGAAGGACAGCAATCCATTGGGTTCTGAGAGTTGGCATGGTGGCAGGGCAGCACCCCAACTCTCTGTCAGCCCCAGAGGCACTCCCAAGGGATAGGACCCCTTGGCCTTGCATGGATTAGGGTGTGTCGGTGTCTCCTGCCCTTGGCTGGGTTCCCTGCGTGGACTGGATGCAGCAGTGGGGTTTTGGGTTTCAGTCAGTCCTCATGCATCATTTCCCAGCAGGATCCTTTTTTCATTGCAGTGGGTGTGTGGCCTTGGGAGATGGACGTGGCAGCCTGTGAGTGCTGCATGGGGCCCAGGTGTTAGGTGCCAGCTGCATTCCCAACTCCTGAGTCACCTGCGTGGGCACCCTGTTAGCTGGAGACACTGTCCGTGTTCTGAGGACTAGAAACTGGTTGTCCTGTTACCTTTGACCCTGTGACCTGTCGTGCCGAGGGCTCCTGACAGCTCTGGATTTATGCTCCCAGCCCCCAGTATCTGCCTCTCCCCACTACCAAACAGGAACAAGCACTCCCACTGCCTGGCACCCCACAAACAGACAGCTGGAGGGTCTCCATGTCAATCACAGCAAAACACAGGGCCATGCCCTGCCTGGCTGGGACGAGGCTGGGAGTACCCAGCACTCCAGCCCAGAGCTGGGGTACATGTGCCAAAGGGATGCGCATGCCAGGCAGCCATCCCAGATTCCTCCTGCCAGCATCACCCCCCTCTGCTGCCAGAACCCAGCTCAGGGCCAGGTGCTCTTGAGAGTCATGCCTGAGGGACACTTGGGGACATTTAGAGCCCATGGCTCCCCAGCTGGTGGATGCCCAGAGTGCATGGGTACCCAGAGGGTGTTCAGGGTGGATGGTTCCTGGTGTGTGCATGTGCAGGAGCAGGGGTTTCCTGGATTTGGGGTGTCAGAGCAGGAGTGAGTGGCAGGGCCGGGTGTGGCGTTCATCTAGCCCAGCCGGTGTGAGCAAAGGGCAGTGCCCTGGCGTACCACAGCTATTCCCGGCACAGCAGGGCTTCCAGAAAAAGCTCCTGATGGCTATATCTGGGTGGGCTCTGACTCACCCCTGGCTGGGTGCCAAGAGCTGCACAGCACCTGCTATGGCTGCCCCCTACCCCATCACTGTGCTCCTGGGAAGACAGTGCTTCTGTCCCCATCCTGCATTGCCCCATGGACCATCTGGTGTAGTAGCCCTTCCAAAACGGCACCAGCTCCTCCTTTGCATGTATGCACCCTGCTCCTGGGGTCATATGTGTGCCCAGGGGTGCCTGGCAGGGACAACACTGGTAGGGACAGGGCACTGTGGCCCTTCCCATGTCCCCTGGCAACCCAGGTGGGGTTCCAGGCAGGCTTTGCTCCAGTAAGTGTTCCCTGGTGGCAGTAGGCTCTGGGCACGGGCAGGTGGTGCTTAGCCCCTCCCTGCTGGAAGGGGTTAATGAAACCAGGATGGCCCAGGACTGACACTGTAAACACAGCAGAGCTTCAGGAAGTGCCACCCCCTTCTCCCACTGCCTGCCAGGCTGCCTGGACCCCCCTTGCCAGGCCTGCCAGGATGAGCAAAGGGATGGCATCCATCGAGGCGGTCGCCCGCATCCCGGCCCCTGTGTCTGAGCATGGGAAAGTGAAATCACTGCCCAGGAATTACTGGAGGCTGAGCGAATGGCCACCATGCCTTACGTGAGCCATCAGCGATGCAGCGGGTAACGCTACCTCATCTCACTGGCATGGGTGATGCTATTGAGGTCTGCAGCATCCTTATGGACCAGGCAGTTGCTCAGTCATCCCCATATCCGCGTGGATCATAAGGGCAACTGGGCATCACTGGGCATCCTTAGTATCTCCACACCACTAGGGCAGGTGAATGTCCCCATGGAGCATGAGGGCAGGTGGACACCCTCAGCTTGCCCCTAGGGAGCGGGGATGGGGGAACACCCCCAATATCCCCATGGATCACAGATGAGTGATGGGGGCAGGTGTATGCTTCAAGCATCTTGCATGTACATGGAGGTAGCTGGTGTCCCCCATCATCTACAGGACCCTGGGGCAAAGAGCCCACCCCCAGCATCCTTGTGAAACATGGAGGCAGCAGCTCACACAGAGGACATACAAAGACCAAAGCAGGCAAACAAACACCTCCCAGCATTTATACAGTTTGCATCTGGACACCACCAGCACCCATGTTTGCCATGGGGTATCCAGGTACCCCCAGCATTCTTGTGCCACTCACAGACAGGATGATGTCCTCAGCATCCCCATCACCTGGGGACATGGGGGTGGGACCAGGAGCAGACAGTCTGTGCACGCCCTGGTTCTGAGCTCTGGAGTGGGTGAAAGCATGGGGGCAGCTGGGATGAACAGCAGGGGCAGAGGGGCTGCAGACTTTACAGCACAAACCAGCTCCTGGGAGCCCATCAGGCCAGGCTGGGCCTTGCTCCAGGCAGGGAAGGAGAGCCACCTCCTATTTAGACAATAGCACGCGCCCTGGATCCGTCAGCACTGGGGAATGGGCCACAAAGTCCTTCCCTCTTAGGGTAAAGACGCCTGGGAGGCTCATAGCTGTAAAAGGCGTGGGATGAAGGAAGACAGCCAGGGTCAGGAGGGAGGGGGATGGACACCCCCTCTGCTTCATTCCCATCCCTCCACTCATCCCTGAGCTAAGGGGGCACTGGGGTCCTGGTGGCAGGGTATAGGGATAAGGAGGGGCCAGCACCCTGTCCCTGCATTCTGCCTAGCTTCAAGCCCCAAGATGCCCACAGCCCAAGGAGGCTGTGCTGGGTTTAAATCCTGGGGGAACAGCAGGGAGGGAGGGCCAGGAAGGAGGGGCAGCTGCAGGATGCAGCTGGCTTTGCTCACAGGGATGTCATGACCAGAGGGAGTTGTTTGACATTCCAGCTCCAAACGTCTTCCCGGCAGCAGTCTCATGCAAGGTTCAATGGAAGCTGGGACCAGGCCAGTGCGGGGGTTCAAGAGTCACTTCCCAGGCTCTGCTGGTCTGGGTCAGCCCGGCCTAGGATGGAGCTGCAGGGAGGCTGAATGGGGCTACACAGGGCAGGAGGCAGCCCTGCACTTCTGGCCTCTGCAGCCTCCTCACTTTCTGCAGCCTCTGGGTGTTTAGTTGGCACAGAGCGTTTTGCACGGGGTCTCTGAGTCGTGCACTTCATTCCTCCTTCCTGTCACACTGGGTCCTGCAAGCAGATGGGGATTTCCTAAGAGGCTTGTCCACCCTCTACAAAACGTGGGGCCCCTGCCTGCCCAGAGCCATCCCAGAAAGTTGTCATGACAGCTGAGGAAAAGCCACTTCAAAGAGTCTGCCCTACCTAGCCCAGGGTCAGGAGGATGCTCCTGGTTAACCCCTCTGAGTTGCTTCCCCCTCAAACAACAGTGCCCAAGAGTGCATTTCCCCTCCCTGGAGCACCCCAACCCTGCACCCCCCTGCTCTGTAGGATGAGGAGGGGAAAAAGGACTACCCAGGCCTGGGATGGGCCTACCTGAAACACCAGGGCTGGGTGTCAGGCACTTCTGGACACAGCATCCCTGAGGAGACCATCCTCCCCACACCCCCAGCTGGCACAGCAGTGGGGTGGGATCATGGGAAAGGATGGCTGAACTCTGTTCCTGGTGGTGTGCTGTCCCAGACCCCTGGAATCTCCCTCATGGGGTACCCACCTGCCCCTCTGCACACCAGCTAAAGGCTGGCTTGCCACCCTGCCAGCACTTGCAGCACAGGCAGGGCGCATGTGCAGGGCTCAGGGGTGTGCAGGGCATACTCGGAATGGGGCCAGAAGAAGCAAGGATGCTGTCTGTTTTTCCATCTACTCTCCCCCCACAAGCCCCCCTTTCTTCCATCCTCCCCCTGCGCTGGGATGAAACAACCCCATCTGGAAATACCTTCCCTTTTAAAGGCAGGCTCCTCCAGGCAGCTTGTACCCTCTGGGAAGACGCCACATCACTCTGTAACTGGGTGGCTGGGAGAGGCTCCAGGGATGGGGGGCTTGGAGGGGCAGAAGGGATGCAGGACATTGAGTGGCTGCCCACCTGCATGTCTGTGGAACCCAGACTTTAGCTGGCTCCCCAAGTAACATGGATGAGGCAGGCAGAAGGGAGGAGTTCCTCCCAGAGCCAGAGCAGTTGAGAAGGCTTACATGACCAAGCCCAAGCCCTTGCCATCCTGGTGCTGTCATGGTGAGCCATGGCATTGCTTGGCATCTGCGTTACAGCCATGACAGAAGGCTGCAAGCTACAGGGCCAGGCAGGGCTGAGTACTGCTTCGGCTGCTGAGTCACCCTGTGCCCAGTGGCACAGCGGTCCCCTCCACCAGGGCCTTCAGGGACAGAGGCACTGGGGCTGAGCCAGCTGACGTCAGCCAAAACAGCCGAGCTTGGACAGAGCTGGGGGTCACCAGGTGTGCTGGGTAGCCTGGGGAGAAGGGGGTGCTTCCCAGGCAAGGGGCACCCTCATGAGGGGTTCCCCCAGCACAGCTGCCTTCCCTCAGGATGTCCTTTTTAGCTGGCATGGGTTTGTTCATGGCTCTGGGGGTCCCTGACCTTGCCAACTCCCTGTCCACAAGGCTGTACTGGGGGTTTTCAGAAGGACTCAGAAATTCCCCATTCTGGGAGGTTTTGGGGAGTTGGGCTGGGCTTTCTGATCCCCAAGGTACTTCCTGGCCAAGGAGGAGACTGAGGAGACCAGGCAGAGCCTGCAATGCCTCAGGATAACCTAGGGACTTTGTTCTACTCTTAGGGTGGTGAGGACCAGAGAGGGGCTGGGGCTACTCCAGGCAGGGATCTACTCCATCCAGCTGTGCTCTCCACATGCCTGGAGCAAGAAGGGTTAACAGAGTGCCTCCCCCACTAAAAATACCACATATGTATGTCCCACACCCCACGAGTATGAGCTGGGAAGGCTATTTTGGTTGAGTGCCTGCTGCTTTGGGAATGTGCTGGAGCGAAGACGGGGGCTGACGTCACTGTCACTGGGGCTCAGACCCAGCACCTGCTCAGGGTCACTCAGCAGCACTTCGAAAGCACCCAGACCCTGGTCAGCGCTCAGCCTCCCATGTCAGAAAGAGAGTTTGGGTGGTGGGTCAGTACAAGCACCCTTAGGACAGGGCCCCCCCCACATCAACCCCTCTCCAGGGCCCCTCCTTGCTCACTTTTTTGGATGGGGGGGCTGGAGTCTGGCCCATCTGGAGACTGGTGCTCTTGCCAGCGGGTGGATCACGGCATCATCTGGGGCCATTTGGGGTGCTCAAGACCAATTTGGGGACCACGACTACCAGGCATGGGGTTTGGCTCAGGGGATGGGTTAAGTGATGTTCTGAAGGTCTAAGTTCCCTTCTTTCCGTCCATGGTGTCAGCCTAGGCTGGCTGTCTGTCTGTCCGGGCCCCCTGTGGGTGGCACTGTGCCATGATAGGGGGCTCACCACCAGCCTGCCCCACTCCCTCCCCTCGCACCCCCAGAGACGGGGCAGAGCAGTGGGGGCCGGTGTCAAGGCCACACCAGGGAACACTGGGGGTGCTCAGGGGTCCTTGTCTCCCGGGAGGTGCGGGCAGGTGAGGGGCAGTGGGCGGGGGCTGCCGGCCATCTCCCCCGCAGCAGCATCCCCCGGCTGCCCGGCAGCAGAAGGGGCGGGTGATGTCAGCAGGATACAAATAGCGGCGCGCGGTCCCCTCCCGACGCCTCTCCGAGCTGTGCCGGCCGCTCGCCAGCCCTCTGCCTGCTCCCTGCTCCGGCCTCGCCGCTCCACGCCGCCACCATGAGCCAGTCCTACTCCTCCAGCCAGCGGGTCTCTTCCTACCGCCGCACCTTTGGCGGCTCCCCGGTCTTCCCTCGTGCATCCTTCGGGGGCAAGGGCAGCAGCGGCAGTTCTGTCACCTCCCGCGTCTATCAGGTGTCCCGCACCTCCGCCGTCCCCAGCCTGTCCACCTTCCGCACCACCCGCGTGACGCCCCTGCGATCCTACCAAAGTGCCTACCAGGGTGCTGGCGAGCTGCTGGACTTCAGCCTGGCTGATGCCATGAACCAGGAGTTCCTCCAGACCCGCACCAACGAGAAGGTGGAGCTGCAGGAGCTCAATGACCGTTTTGCCAACTACATCGAGAAGGTGCGCTTCTTGGAGCAGCAGAATGCCCTCATGGTGGCCGAGGTGAATCGCCTGCGGGGCAAGGAGCCCACCCGTGTGGCTGAGATGTATGAGGAGGAGCTGCGGGAGCTGCGACGCCAGGTGGAACTGCTCACCAACCAGCGGGCTCGTGTGGAGGTTGAGCGTGACAACCTGCTCGATGACCTGCAGAAGCTCAAGCAGAAGTGAGTGGGGGGCCCTGGAGAGTCCCTTTGGGCATCCATAGGTGCATCTCCATGCCTAGGGATGGGTGGTGGCAGAGCTTGCCCTGGCAGCTTCTCGGGTGCTTACTGCTATCCTCGTGCCTCATGCTCAGAGCCTATCATGTCCCCAGTACTCTGTCCCCCTTGTCCACTTTCTGGTTGCTCAGGCAGCACCCAGAGGGTAGAGTGGCTCCCGTAGCAGGGGTGTCCCCTATGCCCTCCCTTGCAGTGGGGCTGAGGCCAGGCTGTAACACCACGGGACACCCAGAGCTGGGAGATCGAAGTGCACCTCACCCCGGGGTCCCCATATCTGCTCACACCGGGGAGACCTGCTGGGCCAACAGGTGTCCATCTGTGGGATAGATGGACAGACAGATGCAGTCAGGCAGATAGAAGTGGGGGGATGGATAACCAGGGGGAGTGCTCCATCAGCTCCAGACATGAAGGAGTGAGGGGAGGAAGCAGCTGCACTTCCGCAGGCCAGGAATGCTCCAAGCCTGCTGTGAGTGTACATGGTGCCCTGTGAGCAGTGGGAGACCCCAGAGATGCTGTGGACCTGGCTGGTGCTGGGGAAGAGAGTGGGAATTATCCACAAGGTTGGCCAGGCTAAGGGAACCCCTAGGGACTGACTAGCATGGGGGACCTGGCAGTAGGGGCAGATACTCAAGGGGAGCTGTGTGTTCTGATGTTGGTTTGTACCTTCCCTCCTGGACCCTGTACTCTGGGGACACCATTCCCTGGGGGTGACACAGCCTGCTGCCTCCTTCTATAACCCCAGCCACCACCACCGACAGCCAGCGCTAGGGTCCTTTCTGATGCTGGGGAGCTGGGGGTGGCGCCATGAAAGAACTCTCAGTAACACAGGAGGAGCAGAGCCCAGAACAAACGGGTGTTTGGTTTCTGCCACCCCGTGTGCCAGCACCACCTGGGTGCCTCCATCTCCTCCCTGCTGCCTTTCCACTGACATGCAGACTGCAGTACTATCCCCTTCCCTGGCACAAGCCTGGATGTCCAGCCCTGACCTGAGCCTCCCCCACAGCAGCCCCGACTTCACGCCCCATCCTACAGCATTGCTGAGACCTCTCTGTGCTCCTGCTCTCCCTGGGATAGCTCAGCTGGTGGCCATCTCTTGGACCCTCTGTGCCAGATCCTGTACCCTGTCCCCCCAGCTGCTGGTCACTCTCCCCTATAAGGGCTGGGGCAGTGCGCGTGGCACCGAGCTGACCTCATGTCTTTGTGATCTCTCTGGCGTTGACTATAATAGGGAATGGTAGGAAGAGCCCCTGGCCCCCCGCCAGTCCTCCACTGCCTACTGGGAACACAGGACAATCTGTTTTCTTCCCACTGGGTCATGCTGGGCTTAAGGACAGCTTGGGGGGACATCACCACAGAGGGACAGAGGTTCCTCCAGACCCCCTAGCCTCCCTTCTCTCCCTCCAGGCTGCAAGAGGAGATCCAGCTGAAGGAGGAGGCTGAGAACAACCTTGCTGCATTCAGAGCTGTGAGTACCTGTCCCCTTAGTGTGGCACAGGAACCCCACCTTCCTTCACATGCCCATCTCCCCGCAGCAGCCTGGCCCCAGCACCAGGACATGGTCCTGGACACAGCTTTGCACCTTCCAGCCCTACTGCTCTCCCTGCAACCTCCCACTATCCCTCATTCTGTGTCCCTCCCAGGACGTGGATGCAGCCACACTGGCACGCATTGACCTGGAAAGACGTATTGAGTCCCTGCAGGAGGAGATTGCCTTCCTTAAGAAGGTGCACGAAGAGGTAGGTCAGAAGTGGCCCTCTTTTCCAATGGCATGCATGCGGCAGGAAAAATGGAGTGTGTGCCCTGAGATGTCACCTTGTCCACACAGGAAATCCGGGAGCTGCAGGCACAGCTGCAGGAGCAGCACATCCAGGTGGAGATGGACATCTCCAAGCCTGATTTGACAGCTGCGCTGAGGGACATCCGTGCTCAGTACGAGAGCATCGCTGCCAAGAACATTGCTGAGGCTGAGGAGTGGTACAAGTCCAAGGTGTGGGAGGCAGCAGGCTCCAGGCTGGCCCTGGCACAGTGGGTTCCATCTCAGTGGCCCACTAACCATGGTCTCTCCCCAGGTGTCTGACCTGACACAGGCAGCCAACAAAAACAACGATGCACTAAGGCAGGCGAAACAGGAGATGTTGGAGTACCGGCACCAGATCCAGTCTTACACCTGCGAGATTGATGCCCTCAAGGGCACGGTGAGCTAAGGGCAACAGTGGGAAAATTCTCAGCTTCCCTGCAGGGACCTGCTCCTCCAAGGCTGCTCAGGGACGTCTCTGGGACATCTCTGGGGTGGGGGGGCTCTTCCCAACTCTCTGAGTTGCTGCCTTGGGAGGCCTTGTACTCCACATTTGGGCTGCACCTCCCCAGCAGCATCCTGGGCTCCTGCAAAATGTTTTTGCAGAGTCCTGGAACCAAAGCGCAGATTGTAAAAGGTGACCCAGCCTGGGAGGCTTCAGGCAGGCGGGCACAGGGCTCAGGGTGTCTGGTTGCAGGCTGCTAAGGTGGTTGCAAACAAACAGGGCACAACATTCCCATTCTGGTACAGTCATGGTCACAGGAGCCAGCCAGCAGCCACCAGTGCCACCCCCAGGCAACCATCCAGTGCTTCTGCAGCTCTCTGTGCCCTCTCACTGGGGTAGGATAGCTTTGCTGGAGAGCCTGGGCACCAGGGTACTGGGGTTGCCCAGTACATGCCCAGCTTGCACCTGTCAGACCTTGCTGCCCAGTGCTGGGCAGATGGAGGGTGACAGTCACCCGTCATGGTCCCACATCAGCTGGACCCATCCCAGGGCTGATCACAGCTCTCCCCAGGACACCCTGGCATCCCCAGTTCCCACCCCAGGTGACCCCTGGCTCCTCTGGGTTCTCTCCACACTGAGGATCCCCATCTCTCCAGAATGACTCGCTGATGCGCCAGATGCGGGAGATGGAGGAGCGCTTTGCGGGGGAGGCCGGTGGGTACCAGGACACCATTGCCCGCCTGGAGGAGGAGATCCGGCACCTGAAGGATGAGATGGCCCGGCACTTGCGTGAGTACCAGGACCTGCTCAATGTCAAGATGGCCCTGGATGTGGAGATCGCCACATACCGCAAGCTGCTGGAGGGCGAGGAGAACCGGTGAGTGGAAGGAGGGCAGGACAAGCTGGGGGGACCAGCAGGGTCAGCATTTTTTTGTGAGCAGACACCTGAGGGCTAGGGCTGGCTGGCGCTAAGCTCTCCCCTCTGTGTCCCTACAGGATCAGCATCCCCATGCACCAGACCTTTGCCTCTGCACTCAATTTCCGAGGTGAGCATCACCCCATGAGGGGGGAAACTTTGATGAATCCCCCTGAGTTCCCCAGTTTTGGGGCAAATGTCCCTCCTGGGGGTGCTATAACCAGGCTGGTAGGTTGGGGACCCACAGGTGCCACACAGAGCCCCTGCTGTGGGGGCACTTTTTGAGTGTTGCTGTGAGCTGAGGGTGGGTTAAACCAAGGCTGCTGACGTTCCCCAGTGGCCCCAGTGCCACTGCTATGTCCTCACACCACACGTCCCTGTGGTCCCATCCCCTGTGTCCTCCCTCTGCAGAGACCAGCCCAGAGCAGCGGGGCTCCGAGGTGCACACCAAAAAGACCGTGATGATCAAAACCATCGAAACCCGCGATGGGGAGGTGAGCACAGGGTAGCACTGGAGGGTGGTTGGGAGGCAGGGGACTGAGCACGGCCCCTCTTCCTGCACTCGGGGCTCTGGTGTGGCACAGAATGGCGTCTCACGATGTCTCTCTCCCACAGGTGGTGAGTGAGGCGACCCAGCAGCAGCATGAAGTGCTGTAGAGGAGGCTGCTCCAGCAGCCCACTGGCACCTTCTGTCCCTGCCTCCGTCCCACCTCCATGCTCCCCTCCTGCCCCCCACCCCGCCCCTCGGCGCTCCCCCGGCACTGCCTGAGGAGTCTCCCCCATGCAGCTGCCTCTGGGCCCCCCACACCCCCTGGGCTCTCTCCTCCGGCTTCTAAAGGCTCGCTCTGCTTTTGCAGCTTTGCAGCAGCAACGCCAGCATCAGGATCAGGCCAGGGCCGAGGGGCAGCAGGAGGGAGGGACGGGACAGAGGGACAGGTGGGAGGGGCTGGGGGGAGCAGGTGGTGGCCTGGGCCAGCTCCGTGGAGAGCTGGACGGTCCCAGCAGCGGGTTCTGGATCCCCCCACAGGCCCCTTCCCATGCTGGGCACAGGCTTGGGGTTCATCCCTCTCAAGTGGGGACCCACCCCCCTCCACCAGCACTGCCAGCCCGCCTGGAGCTGGCACTTCTCCAGGTGCATGGCAGCGATGCTAGGTATGGGGAGAAGCTAGGCATGGTCTGGGCTGAGCCCCATGTTCTCTGCCCAGCTCAGAGCATGGGGGCCCCAGCCTGCATGTCCTCCCCCAGCCCAGGGGGGATCGGGCCCTTTGCTCCCCCCGGCCCAATTGGCAGCCCCGTGGGGCAGAGGAGGGCCGTGCCCACCCCCCCTCCGCCGTGGTGGGGACCCCCAGCAGCAGGAGGCTGCAAGGGGCCAGGCTCATGAGCCGAGAGGGTACCCGTAGGTGGACACAGGAGAGAGGAGGAGTGAGTGAATGGGAGAGAGGGCAAGAGAATAAGAGGAACCGGAGAGAGGCCCGAGGGGCTAGGGCAGGCATTCCCACCCCTCGCCCCAGTGCACCCCCACCCCACCACGTGTATGAGACTCTTCAGGCGGCTGAAATAAACAGCGGAGCATCACCCTGTCCTCTCAGTGCATCTCTGGGGCAGACAGGGGATGGGGTGGCAGGGAGGTAGCACCTGGGAGAGGCATCACAATGGGCAAGGTGGATGGAGAAGCCAGCAACTCCCTGGGCTGTCTCCTCACTAGGCTGCTGGGCCCCCCAAAAGGTGTGTGTCCGTAACACTGAAAGTCCCCCAGGATTCTGCTGCCTGATGTGGTGGGTTTCCCAGTTGCACTGAGTGGGAAAGGCCTACTGGGACAGTGGACAGTGACAGCTAAGCCCTGAGCAGGTTTGAATGATGATGGCCTCTATCTCCCACACACACCCAGGGTCACATACTACGTCCCAGTGGCTTTCAGCTCCACAGCCACTGCCTTTTTACCCCCACTTGGGACAGCATTGCCCAAATCCACACCTGGCTGGGACTTTTCCAAGCCCCTTCTAGTGTCACCGACCTGCAAGCAAAGCCATCCTCATCCCTAAGCAACCTTGTCCCCGGCACCCTGTGAGCATCAGATGCACCACCTTATGCTTGCACCTCAGGCTCAAGCTCTGGCCTCAACCTGCCAACACCATATGCCCTCTTCGGCCACACATATGTGCCCCACTCCCTGTGGTCATGTTGTGGGCATCTTGGCTTCGGCTCCTTCATCCCAGTGATGGGGAATGCTGCAGTGGAACCCAGGGCTGAGCATCCCATGTGGGAGAGCAATTCAGGGTTGCTCTACCCTGGGAGATGTTGAAGGGTCCACAAAACCCTGCCAGGCAGCAGATCCCAGGGAGGGCAGTGGGCTTGGCAGGGGGTGATGTTTTAGGGACAAGACATGTTCTACTGCCAGCAGTGGGGGTGTCCCTGACAGAGAAGCCAGTGTGGCAAACCCCAGCTGGGAGGTGCTGGATCTCAAGGGATATGTCCAGCAGGTGGCCCTGTGACATCGAGGACAGTCCCCGGGTTGTCGTGGGCTGGGATGACACCTCCCTCCTCGCCGGCCCCGGCTGGCTGTGCCAGAGTTCAGCCCCTGGGGGCAGGCAGGGGACAAAGCATTCCTTTGCCTGCAGGGCAGGGAAGAGCCCCTCAGGCTTCTTCTGGGGCTGGCCCAGCCACTCAGCAGCTATGCTGTGAGACTAGCAAGGCATCCCACCCCCTTGTGCCCCAGCCATCCAAGCTGGCAAATCCTGGCATCTCCTCCTTGCTGGTGGTGCTCCACAGATGCTGGCATCCTTAGGCTGGTGGCAGTGGGCTGTGCCAAAGCCGTCGGGGCTGGCCTGCAGCTGGGAAGTACCGTGCCGTGTTGCTGGCGTCCTGCTCACGCAGATTTACAGCCCCTGGCAAGGGTGGCTGGGGCCAGGTGCCGAGGTGTGTGCCATCGCTTCAGGAGATGGGGAAGCCCTGCCTTGAGCACGGATGGCCAGGCAGCATCTGGCACAGACCATCCCTGACTGCTCGCTGCCTGGAGCCCGGGGTGGGGTAGCTCTCACGGGGTGCCCCAAAGCCAAACAGCCCCATGCAGGGCTGACTGGGACCCACACTGCCCAGGCCAGCGAGGCAGGGGCTCAGTGAGAAACGGAGTCTTGATGTGTTTGCAGCCTTCTGGGCAGGAAGGATTTGTGGTGATCAGGGATGCTGGGATCCCACTTCTGCTGTCTGCTGGGCATGGAGCGAAGGGGCCCTGAAGGGCTGGCTCCTGCCCGGGGTCTTGTGTTGCAGGAAGCATGATGGTGTCCTTTCCCTCCACATGCCGTCAGAGTCTCTCTCTGCCCCTGATCCAATGACACTGATGGAGAAGGGGAAGTGGGGGAGGAAGGCTGGGTCCCCCCCGGGCCTCTCAACTAATATGGAAAGGTGCTGGCCCTTTTCTATCTTTGCAAGTGGAGCTGGGCTGCAGGGACGGGGCAGCAGGCGCAGAGAGGGGGAGCCCAGCCAAGGAATGTGACATATCAGAGGCAGCTGCCACTTCAGGAGAGGGGGCAGAGGGAGCGCAGCTCGCCGGGGGCTGTGCGCGACGGGACGGGACGGGTGAGGGGGGGGACGCCACGGCCCCAGCACTGGGACGGCTCAGCGAGCAGGCAGCACCCACGGGAGTCGCACCCAGGCCGGCGAGGAGCAGGTGCCGAGGCGCTGGGCAGGCTTGCGGTTACAGCAGAGCATGGGGTGTGAGTGCCACACCGCACCGGGCGCTTGGTGAGTGGCGGCTGGGCGAGCAGGAACCTGAGTCCCAGCCTAAATATAGCCCCTTGCTTGCCCACAGTGCTGCGACCTTTGGGGCTGCAGCCTGTGGGGGGAAGCACCGAACCAGACCGCATTTGGACTGGGGGACCACCACTACCCCAGCGCCCCAGTCAGGCATCCAGCACCCCCAAACTGCAGGCAACGGGAGAAGAAGGGCACAACGTGCTGGTCTGGGGTGACAGGGGTCACGGGTGGTAGTGGGGGAACTGCAGATTATGCACCGAGCACAGGGACGCAGCGGCATGAGTAGGGCTGGTGGGGAGCCTCGGGCAGCCCCGCCGAGCCCTGGCATCCCCCCGAAGCGCGCCAAGGTCACAGCAGAACCGGGGCCGCCTGAGGAGGGCTCAGCTCGCCCGGCAGCACCGTGTTTTGTGAGGAAACTGAAGAATGCAGCGATCGGCACTGGCTGTGATATCCGGCTGCGAGTGGTGGTGACGGGCAACCCCCGGCCCAGCCTCCGCTGGTACCGAAATGAGGAGCAGCTGGCCCAGGGTGGGGAGGAGTATGGCACCCTCTGGATTCGAGACAGCAAGAAGGAGGATGCCGGTGTGTACACGTGCGTCGCCGAGAATGAACAGGGAGAGGCCATGACCAGTGCTGTGTTGGCCATCATTGACATGGAAGGTAAGGGTGACGTGGCCACCAGCACGGCCGTGCTGGCACAGGCATTGGCACAGGTTTGCCAGGATGGCAGCAGTGCTTTGCAGGCTCTTGATGCAGTGTGTGCCCTGGGGCCAAACAGGGCTGCTGAGCTTCGCTGGGCCCACCCTTCTGCAGGCAGGGGTGCCTGGTGCCGGCAGCATTGGGGTGGCTCTCCAGCCTGGAGCAAGCATGTGGCTGAAGTACCTGCTGCCAGGCCAGGCTGGGTGCCAGGTCTGGGCACAGAGGTGTTGGGAGCATGTGATGCCAAACCTGCTGGGGCAGGAGGAGAGAGAGAGAAAAGAGAGACATAGAGATAGAGATAGAGAGAGAGAGACAGATGGGTACTGGGCACATGGTACTGGTGGTACCACCCACCACAGCCACCAACACGGCCCTCAGTACCCCCCCCCCCCACGACCTGCCCACTGGCAGAACTTCCGTGGGATCACCGTCACAGCTTCACCGGGCACTGGAAATGCACTGGGAGAACTGGAACCCCGTTGGGGCTGGGAGGAGGAGCCTAACGTGAGAGGCAGGGCTGAAGAGTAGGTGGAGCCTGTGCTCTGCTCTGCGTGAGACCGGGTGGTTAATTATCCAAGGCAAATTAACAAGCATTTGCTCATCCCTATGGCAGCCCCTCTGCTCATCACCATCTCCCCTGGGTGCAGAAGCCAGCGAGGGAGCACGTGGGAACTGCTGCCCTTGCATGGGTGGGCCTCATCCTGCAGGTTTGGGGCTCAGCCTCCTCTGCCCCATCATCTTGGAATCATGCAATCATAGAATCATAGAATTATTTCTGTTGGAAAAGACCTCTAAGATCATCAGTCCAACTGTTAACCCAGCACTGCCAAGTCCACCATTAAACCATGTCCCTAAGTGCCACAATTACATGTCTTCTGAATACCTCCAAGGATGGTGACTCTACCACCTCCCTGAGCATTCTGTTCCAATACTTGGCAACCCTTTAGGTAAACAAATTTTATCTCATGGAGGTTGGATGCCACCTCCCTAGGACATTGAAAGCCTGAGTGTTGGGGAGCGTGGAGCTGATTGGCACTGCTCTGTGAGCTGTGTTGTCTGCACGGGGACAGTGAGGACAAGGAGTGAGGGAAGCAACACTGAGCCCTGAGGCTCCTGGGGAGGAGCCGCAGCTGGGACTCTGCAGCACAGGAGGCTGCACCTTGAGCAGGGGACTGGATGACAGTAGCAGGTCAGAACTCTTCACATTGCTGAAGGGGAGCACTGGAGGTGTTGCTCTCTGTGAGCCACAAGTCTGGAGAAGTGGTGTTTGGAGGATGGAGGAAGGTTTATATGCCAGTCAGGAGCCTGGTGGGGTAGCAGGAGGAGCAGAGAAGCGTGCAGCAGGGGTTCTGCCCTGCAGTGAGTCTGTGTGGAGTCACTGTACCTCACACCTTTGGGGACCATGGCATGGTGCAGTTGGATGTGGGGTGTGGTGTGTGCAGAATGGGAGACGTGCATTGCCCTGTGGGAGGAGCAGCCTGTCCTGGGTGGGCAGCAGGGGGGGTCACCCTGTTTTCATGCTCCAGTCTGTGGCTGCACTTCTCCATGGCCACAGCAGCCTGGGCCCCACTGCTGCTGCCCAGCAGCACAGCACAGCCTGATTTCCCCAGGCACCCGTTCCCATTGTGCTGACGCACTCTTCCCTGCTCCCAATTCCCAGCTGCCGGCCCTCACCACCGCCTTTCTGGGGCAGCTGAGGGAGGGATGGAGCAGCCAGGATTGCCTAACGTGCAGTGTGAATGTCACCCTGCCCTGGGCACTCCTCCCAGCAGGCTCTTGGCCATGGATGCATCACCGTTGAGCAAACAGCCACCCAAAAAGCCATCCCTGGGTCAGAGGTACCTCTGGAGACATGCAGGCTCTGGGGCGCTGGGTTGAGCGAGGAGCAGGGCAGCCCCCAGTGTAGCTTTGTCCCTATCCCAGGGCAGAACTCTCGTTGTGGTGTGCTGTGGCAGTGTCCAGGGAGTGCCATGTCCTACCAGGTGCTGGACAGGTCTCCAGGGATCATGGAAGTTCCACTCATAGTTCCGCCATCCTTTTACTGTGAAGGATCCCGTCCTTGTTCCCTGAGCCACTCTGTGACCCAGGTCATCAGCCATTTATAGGGCAAGAGGGATGTGTGCAGGGTCCCCACGCAGGATAAAGTCTTTCTCTGGACTTGGGGTCCCAGCCCCCTGTCTCTGGAGGTATTGGAATGCCCTTGCTCCATTGGCAAGATCAGGTCTTTCTCTGGACTTGGGGTCCTGGTCCCCTGTGTCTGGAGGTGTTGTGGTATCCTTGCTTCATTTGCCTCTGACAGGTAGTGGCCTCTGGTGGGCACAGAGCCCCCTTTCTACCTGGTGCACTGCCAGGCTGAGGATGTCCATGGGGTCAGCACTGGTTCTCCCCAAGGTAGCTCAGGTCACTACTGGTGGTCTGGAGGGGCTCCATGCTGCCCAACTCTGTGCTCAGGCTTGGAAGCTCCTCCTGCACCAGCTCAGCAGTACCCCTTGTTCACAGAAGCCCGATTTAGCTCCTCTAATCTCTTGCCCTGAATCTGTCGCTCCACCCCACTAATGATTTTCTCCTGCTCTTCTCCCAAGTTCCCTGAGTACGTCAGTGCTCACTGTGGGGAGTGGGGAGAGCATGCATGGGTCTGGCCAGGCAGCCAAGTGCAGGGGCTACCAGGGGCACAACATACCCCCTGTGTCACACTGTCCCTGCTGTGTCCCATTGTGCTGTCCCTCTCCTGCTGCAGGTTCTCCCTCATGCCCCAGCTCCATGGGTGCAGGTGGAGTGCATTGACCCTTCTCACACCACCACCAGGCTCTGGAGCACCAGCTTCCCAGGTTCACCCAGGGAACCTCCAGATCCTTCCAGCCAGCCCTGGTCCCTACCATAGCTCCATTGCTCCTAGGCTTGCTTTATCACCTCTCAGCTGCATCTCCTGAATTTTTTCCCGGTAAACTGGATTAAATCACCTCTTAAGAACCCAAGCTAATCTCCTTTTAGAGCCCAGCCCTCCCTCACCGTGCCAGCACTGCCTGATCCTCCCCACCCAGGCTGCCTCTTGTTTCAGGGTTGGATGTGTCCATCTTGGGCTTTCAGTGCAGAGTCTTGCTCCATTTGCCTCCACCTGCACTCAGCAATCAAACCATCTTGGAACCTTTCCTCTGCCTGGAGAACAGCCTGCACCTGCCTGGACTTGGGAGTAGGAAAGGGGGCAGAAACTTTCTGTGTACAGTGGCCCTGCATGGGCCCTTCCTCTGTGAGGAGTTACAGTAAGGCTACGTAGGCATTATTTTTCAGTTGATGGTGCATGGCAAGGGAGCCCACTGAGGATGGCAGTTCTGATAGTGTCCCTGGTGGCTCAGCATCCCTGGCCATTTATCTCAGTGCCTAATTTTAGTCCCATGCTTAGCACCGCTGTGCCCATGTTTAATGCCATCTGCCTCAGAGTGGCTCCCACCTCTGCCCCCATCCACCTGGGCAGGGGGCTGGTGTGGTGGCCATGTGTGTCAGGTTCCCATCCCAGGGTCTGTTGGAGTGAGACGTCTACTCCCCAGTGAGCAGGGTGGTGGGTGCAGCTGTTCAGTCAGTCACCTCCACCCCTGCCCTCTTGCCTGCTGCTGGAGGGTTATTTTTGCTGAGGAATGTGCCATCCCCTCAGATTCTGGCAGGCTGCAGGGCTTGTGTTACAGGCAAGAGGCCGAAACCCAGGCCTGCACTTGGGTAAATATAGCACCGATGTTCAGGACTGAATGAGGGGACGACAGCCTCTTCCTCCTCCCAGGGCTGCCCAGCACTTCCAGTGCCCCTCCTGCTTCCTGACACCAGGTTGTTGCCTTGCGCCAGGGCATGGTAGCCCTGGGAAGGGGCTGGTTGCTTCCACCCTGCTGCCTGCCCTCTTGCCTGCTTTCCTCCATAGCGTGCAGCTCCTCAGTCCCAGCTAGGGGGTATGCTGGGAGGTTGGCAGGGCAGGGGTGAAATGTTTTCTGCCATCCTGCTCCATGTCCAGACACTCAGAGCTGAGGTCACATTGCTGTTTTGCACCCCTGTGTTCTTTGCCTGCAGTGAGCACTGTGCGCTCAGGCATTGTTCTTGTGGCAGCACGGGAGGCGATGCTGGAGAAGTCACTGGGGTGTCCCAGCTCGTGGAAGAGGGGGGACAGCACAGTACTGCTCCTCCCCAGGATCAGAAAGATGCTGTGGTGCTGCCTGGCCCAGTGACAAGGGACATGCCACTGCTGTATTTATTTCCCCTGGGGACAGAGCTACGGAAGGTCCCCACCTACCTAGGCTCCCAGCACATCCCCACCTTCTGCCGACCATCCCCAGCAGCTCCAGGAGGTGCAAATGTATGAAAGATTCATGCCCAGACCTCCTCCTACTCGAGACGCTGCTTGCATACGCCGCCATCAATTATTCAAGCACTGAGACAAGGGGGCTGCTGGCAGGGGCCAGGGGCAGGGGGCTGGTGCCAGGCCAGAGCTGTGGTGCTGGGTCAGTATCTGTGCAGAGTAGCCAGAAGGCCCAGCAAGGCATGGAGTGCTGTGGTTCTTGGTACAGTGGAATTAATGCTGCATTTTGAACAAGTGTTTGCTGTCTGCTTTGCTTGAGGCTGATGTGTGTCCAGCAGGCAAATCTGGAGCTGGGTGGCAAAGGGGCTACCTGTTCCAGGTCTGCCTCTTGTCCATGCCACAGCTACGCTTGTCCCTGTTCCCTGTCCTGGGTCCCTGACCTGCACAGGAGCAGGGCACTGTCAGGGCTGCCCCTGGGCTGGGGCAGGACAGAGGGGCTGCCCTACGTGCAGGTGGCCATCACCTCCCATAGGGCATCTTCTGCCGTGATTTCATCTTTGCCCTGGTAGGGGAATTTGCAGGTGGTGCTGCCACTGAAAAGGATTTTTGGTCCCTGCAGCAGGCGCAGCCTCTTGGAGGTGACCCAGCTATTCCCAGTCATGCAGCATCTCTGGGACAGCCCAGAGTCAATCCTGAAGCTTTTGCTGAGGGATGGCTACAGAGTCACAGTTTCAGGGAAGAGCTGTGTGCCCAGCCAGCCAGGAGCTGTGGCCAGTGGGCAGCAGAAGTTGGATAGTCAGAGGATACTCAAGTGGCTGTGTTTTGGCTGGACAAAGGTGGTCCTCCCTGAGGCCAGCCCTGGGGCTGTCCCTGTGGGTGCTTTGGTGACATCAGCCTTGCCCTGGCACCACTGTGTGACAAGTCCAAGCCTTGGTGATTCTTCCCAGCATCCCTGATGAGCCTTTTAATCCCACTTGAGTGTGAAAAGAAGGCACAGGCTGTGTGCCTGCAGCAGGACCACAGGCATGCATAGACAGGGTGAGAGCCTGATAGACATGAGCCCCACAGTTCACCTCTTTACCCAGCTCTGGCTCAAGGGTACCCATTTCTGTCCCCACCCAGGGCTGGGGTGCCCAGCAGAGACCTCTGTCTATGACAGGAGATTCCCTTAATGCCAGCTCTAGCATTTGTAGGACTTATCTGATGTGCGGGGTCTCCACGGAAACCCCACAGCATCACTTGAATTGTGGGACTGACAGAAATGTTGTATAAACAGCTCCTTTTGTACCGGGTAATTTGCAAGTTATTATGGAGCCATGAAAAGCCTCACGTTTGGAGTCATGAGCTGGGAGGGGAAGCAGAGAAAAGCTACCAGAGCTGCCAAGCATCATGGGGAGCATGATGCATTTGTGCAGCTCCTTGTGGAGTGGCTGGCTCCCCTGGGGACAGGTGAGCTGCATGGGGACAAGTGCTGGGTGGGGAGGCCTCCAGTAGTGTCCCCATGGATGCTCTGCAGTGGGAGGTGGCAGCTTAGATGGTGAGGCTGGGACCTTGGCAGCCTCTCCAAGGGCTTGGAAAGGGGGCTGATGAATGCTGCAGGGCTTGGTGAGTTGATGAGGCAGGGAATTGAGAGTTATGGGGCACCAAGAGCTGAGGGCGGCATGGACTGCAAGAGAGGACCTGCTGAGGCTGTGGGGCTGGGACTGCCCCTCCGGCTTATTTGCAGCATCACCCAGAAAACAGGGACAGGCCAGAAGGGCTGGGGATGGTCAGCTGGCGAAGGTGTGCCAGGGTTGTGCCAGCACCCCTGGAGCACTAATAGGACTTAATGTCCCTGACCAGCCTCAGTGGGGACTCCCACCCACAGCTTCTGATCACATCTCAGGAGCCCCACCACAGCTCAGTCCTGGGCACACAGTCCTGCTCTCAGCTGTGCCATGGGACCTCACCCCAGCATGAGGGGAGGTCTTGTGTGTGTCATGCCACATGGACAGGGACAGCAACCTACCTTCCCAGGTCAACCTGCTGTCCCCATCAGCCACAAAGCTGTGATGCTACCCCAGAGCTGAGCAGTCCAGCCCTGCAAACCCATGTGGGTCCTGAGGCACCCAAGGTGCAGGGTACAAAGTTTGCCTTGGCACTGGAGGCTGTGTGGTTTGCCAGGGGGATCAGTGTGAAGGACTGTGCCCATATAGCTCCTATCCATGTACAGCCGTGCTGTGACCTACACCCGTGTCTTGGTGAGGGGATCTTTCTGCATTACTGATGATTGGAGGATGTGTGGGACTGAGCAGAGGCTGGCAGAGTGATGGTGAGCCTGTATCTTGACTGGGCAGCGCCACGGCACACTGCAAACGTGCTGTTGGGGGCGGGGTTGTGGCATCTGTGGCAGTGGATCTGCCCTGTTTAGGAACACTTTGGGGACAGTACACAGAGCGCTGATGTAGTGTGTTGTTGCTATCCCATTTGGTCTGCATGTGGGGGCTGTAGTGGTGGGCTGTGTTCTAGGAGAGAAGAGCAACCCCTGCCCTGGGCAGCGGGGCGGGATGGACAGATGACAGGGAGCAGTGGCACGGCTGCACTGCCTGGCAGGGGGCTCAGACCCCTGGGTGCCGTGTAGACAAAGCCAGAGGTGGAGAGACCATGTGCCCGCCTCAGACACACCCCCTCCCTCCCCCCTACGACGGCGGCCCTCGCCCCCCACCACCTGTGCCCTGCCTGTCCCCCACCGCTCTCACTGTGTGCCAGGGCTGGCGGGGAGGCGGAGGCGGAGGCAGGCGGGGGAAGGATGGAGGGAGGAGCACTCCAGTGATGCTTCATGCTCACAGCTCCAGCCCTCCCGAGAGCCCAACCTGGCGAGCCCCTTCCTCTCCCTCCACCGTTCCCGGCTGCCGGTGGTGAAGGATGCTCGGAGCATCTCTTGCTCCCGCGACGTGCTGACAGCAGGGACCCCGCCGGGAGCGGGCTGCCGTCCTGCCGGGCCTGAGTCCATGTCACCGGGCCAGCAGGGCTCTGCAGAAGCATGAAGAAGATCTGGGTGAAGAAGCGTTTCCAGGTAAGGGCTCCAGGCTGCCGCGCCGGCTGGTGCCGGGAGAAGGGGGCAGTGCCGAGAGGGCATGGGGATGGGAATGGATGCCTGATGGGGACGGGGATGGGGATGGGAATAACAATGGAGATGGGAGTGTCCCTCCAGCCCTTCCGTTGCCCCCTGGGGCTCCCCAGGGCTTTACACAGCACCAGCTTCAGTCCCGCTTGCAGAGCTGCCAGCTGCTTTCCTGGCCTCACCAGCCCGGGCAGGAGGGGCAGAGGGCAGGGGCTCAGCCCCTCCTGTGCCAGCACCCGGGCTGGGACCCCCGCCGGGGGCTTCCCCCACGCCCCTGTCTTCCCCCTCTGCCCTCTGGAGCCGGGGCAGCAAATGGAGGCTGCTCCATGGCTCCCCCAAGCCCCACTGCCGGTGGTCACGGAGCTGGAGACGAGGCTTTGCATGCGTCATCCCCTCCGCGTCAGGAGCATGCCTGGCACAGGCAAGGCTCCTTCGCGGGCCCGCCGCACGCTCCACTGCCGAGCAAGGAACAAGGACGTCACTTGGCCTCGGCGGGGGGTGGAGGATGGGGAACATACTTCCAGGAAGGCCCCCGCCCCCAATTCCCCGGGGCACACGAACCCAGTGCGGGCACATAGCTTCCCCGATGTCACTCTGCCTGGTTGCCCAGAAGGGACTGGGAAGAGGCTGTCGCGAGCAGCCCCTTCCCAGGGGTGCAGGATGTACGACGGGACACAGGTCCCTAGGGATGCTGAGAGACAGGTGCTGAGGGTCCCTCTGTGGCAGGCTGGTATGCACAGCCTCGCTTCCCCATCTGCCTTTTTGGGCAGCAAACCCAGGGGCTTGCCCGTGTGGCAGGGCAGGGTCCTGCACTGCTGGCTGAGCACCGGAGGGGTATCAGAACAGCCACAGTGGCTGTCTCTCTGCACCAGGCAAGTCACTCACTCCCTCTCCACCTCATTCCATCCCTGCTCTCTGTCTGCCTGTCTCACACAATAGGCACTAGTGCCATGTGGTGCTGGGCTCCCCATGCCAGGTGGTGGCAAGCTCCATGGTGCCAGGAGATCCTTCGCTCCCCTGAGGCCCCTTGGCCCCATGGCCATGGTGAGGGATGCCCCATGCCTGGGCCAGGGCAGGACCCCAGCCTGGGCAGGTGGATCCATGCCTGACACAGGGGAAGAAAAAACTCCAGGTCTCACCCAGCTGCCTTGTAGTGCAGGATTGAAGCTGGGTGCAGATCCCAGCCAGCTCTTCTCTCCACTCCAGGCTGAGCAGGCACAGAGCGTGCTCCTGGAGCTCTTCCATCACTTTTTCCAGGGTGCAAATGAAATGCCATGCAGGAGGATTATCCCCACTCTGTCTGTCCCCTTTGTGCAGACCCCCACCCAACACCAAGCCCTGAGCTGCTCCTGCCCCCTTTCCATCTCCTGGCCCGGGGCTGACCCTGCATCACCCAGCACTTGCTCCCTGGTGGGCTGCAGGTGGGTGCTGTGCTTGAGGCAGCTCCAGTCTGCGGGGTGCTCTGATCCTGCAAGGTGCCCTGATCCCATAGGAACCTGTTGTGAGGTGAAGGGGAAGGGACTCAACTCCTCTGTAGCTCTGGCAGTGGAGCCCAGCCCAGGCCCACTGGGTGCAGCCACCATATTTGATGGGGAGCTGATGGCGCCTGTCCCTGGGGAAGCCACAAGAGTACCTGATAATGGCACTCAATTGCATTTTCATTTTTTAATGGGGGAATTATCCGCCGATGGTGCAGTTAATCACTCATCTTTCCCTGGCCTGGAAGACGGGCTGCCGGCCAGAACCAGCACAGTCAGCCGAGAAGGGGAGGTGAAGCCTGGCTCAGCCTGAATACAAATGTGTCTCGTGCAGCCACTGCCCTCTGGCCAGCACTGCGTGCAGGCAGGGGGCTGGTGGGAGCCTCTGAGTGCTGCCCATGTGCAGGGGCTGCCACTGCAGCAGCAGCAGTTTTGGGGCTTGTGAAAGGAGCCTGCTGCCCTTCAAGGGCAACTAACTGCTGGCCATGCTTGGCTCTCTGTCCCTGGGGTCTGGCTGTCCGTTACCTGCTTGGGAGCTGGGGGGATAGCAGGGCAGGAGGGGCTGGTGGAGTGAAGGGCTTCAAGACAGATGTTTGTCCAGCCCTGGGCTCCACACTGGGGAGACAGGGCATGGGGCATCAATGTCCTGGGGAGATCTGGTCACCCAGACTGGCTGGGAAGGATGCTCAGTCCTGGCAGCCCAACACTGCCTGTCTGCACTCCGCATTCTCACTCCTGCCTGCCGTGGAGATCACCCCATCCCTCTGCTTTCCTGGGATATGGCATCAGTGCACACTGGGTCTTGCAGACAGTGTGCCCTCAGCTGGTCCCTCCCCTGGCATGCAAGTGCCCAGCCCTGGGCCGTGGCGCAGAGGGCAGCCAAGTTGGCAGGGAGCTACTGGTGCTTCCACCCCATGCTCAGGTCCCACCTGCTTGCCCAGACGGAAAGGGCGTGCACAGCCTCTACACCTCCAGCCCCGCACCAACAGGCCAGTCCCATGTTGCCAGGCAGCCTCTCTCTCCCCTGGCATGGCCTCTACAGGGGATGGAGGATGCTGTCCTCATGCTGGGACGGCAGCCATGGTGGAGTCTGGGCCAGTGCCTGGAAGATGTTTTGCTGGCCAAATCCCCATGCTGGCTGGGTGGCTTTGAAGGGGCTGCAGAGCATTTGGGCACCAGCCCGGGCAAAGACCTTGCTGCAGGATATGCCAGCTGCAGGCAGCAGTGCTGGGGCATCTGGACTGCCCAGGGCTGTCACTCCTGGGCATGGGCTGCAACACAGGGGTGGGGTGCATAGTGCCATCACCACGGGGACTCTTTTTGTGTGCGCGCGTGCGCACAGGTGTGTGTCAGTGTGTGTGCGTGGCTGGGCATGCGCTACACATGCCCACCTACACCCATCCATCTCTGCGTGTACGCGGGGGCGTGTGCCTGTGGGTTCACTGTGGGTGTGCAGTGAGGGTGCGTGTGAGCAGTGGCAGGTGTGCCCTGCCGGTGGGAGGGCATGAGTGGTAGGACATGTGCTGTACCAGGGTGCGTGTGAGTGGTGCTGCATGTGAGTGGTGCTGCATGTGTAGCGTGCCAGTGGCGTGCCTGTGTGGCAGGTATATATCACCATGCCATGGGTAACGCTCTGTTCTCTTTTCCTTTGCAGAAGACCGGCCACTCGCGGCGCTTTGGGCGCTTCACGCATGGTGCGTTGAGTTACCAGGACCCGACTCCCCCCGCTGCCCCAAGTGTGCTGGGATAGGGTCTGCCACCATGCTACAGGGGGCAGTGAGCAGAGGCTGGGCAGGGCTGGGCTGCATCTTGCCAGCCACAAATAGGGTCCTGGTCAGCCAGGGGCTCACAGTGTCCCCCATGCAGCTGGTCTACTCCTGGCCCTGCAATTCTACTTGCACAGGGGCTGCCAGACTGTCATGGCCAGGATTGGGAATCTGATGCAGTAGCAGTACATGGAGCAGCTGGTCGTGGGCTGGGCTGCAGAAGGCTGGCTTGGAGTGGGGGGAAGCAGTGTGGCCACCTGCACACCTTAAGAGAGCAATGGAGGGGAGCAGTGGTGGGGCTGAGGACATGTTCTTCACTACAGGGATCTGTTGCTGCAGTTTGTGAGAGCTTGGGCAGTGGCAAGGAGGAAAGTCAGTCTCTCCCTGGCAGCATGGCACTAGCTTTTCTACAGTGGACACTAGGGTGATACTGAACCGGCCTTGCCACGTCCTGCCCGGTGTGAGGCAGCTCTTACTGATGCCCTGTCCTGAGAATTCGGCTTTATCAACCACAGCTGTGCTGTGGAGCACGGCTGGATTGTACAGCACTTGCACTGGTGGGGCAGGGGATGCACATGTACATGCTGGGGGAGGTCGTGTGCACATGGACACCTGTGTCCATGTGCTCCAACACCCCCAGGAGTGCCCAGTTGGGGCACAGACTCCAGGCTGAGATGCACTGTGGAACACAGGGATGTGTGAGACCAACAGCTCCAGGGATGGAGTGGCTGTTCTGCTGGGCAGGATATAGCCGTGACACAGGGAGGGGATGGTGCTCTGCACTGCACAGGTGGGATGATGTGTGCGAGGAGGGTCTGTGTGCAGCACTGGAGCGGTGTGCAGTGAGTGTGGTGCAGAGTGGAGACATGGTGGGGGAATGCTGGGGACAAGGGCCCTCCCTGCTGCCCCCCGCATCTCTGCAGGCCGGGCCGATAACCGGGTGTTGATGTCTCTCTCTCTCTTGCTGCCCCTATGGAAGCGAAGTTTTCCGCTCCTGCAGGAAACAAAGCTACGGTAGGAAGACCCCTTTCTGATGCCATCTCTGTCCCCATGGTGGGCCCTGTGCCCAGCCTGCCACCTTGCCCCATCACTTCCTCTGTCCCCCTGCCCTGCTTTCTTGTTCCCATGCTGCCTCTGCCAGCTGCATTAACATTGCTGGCATTGCCTCCCTTCCTCCCATCACCTAACACTGTTCCTGCCTGCTTTGCCTGCCTTTTGCCTGCCCTTGCCCTGCTGGACTTTCCCATTCCCAATCCTGCCTTTCCCTACTGGAAGCTTGTCCCTGTAGGTCACAGTCATGCCCCCTGCCTTGGAGCTGCCTGGGCACTGCTCTCCTGCTCCTGGAGCCAATGGGTCTGCAACAGGCAGTACCAGTGTGGTCTGCTGTTTCTGTGTACCCTCACTCTCTACTCTCCCCTCCCACCCCAGACTCGGAGACAGGTGAGGATGAATCCAGCGACCCCCAGGTGACACAGCGCAGTGATCTCCAGGATGAGACGGCTTTCAGCACCCCCACAGGTGAGCAGGGACACCTGGCTGGCACTGAGCCCCAACACTGGCTGCTGGCCATGACTCCCCACAAGGCATCTGCTGGCCAGGCTTTGGGGGTGTCCATGGAGAGGGAGCTGTGATCCACCCACACAAAGGGAAGAGGGCTTGAGGCAGCAGGGTGCTGCTCAGGACATGCTGGGACACCTCATGGTGGTTCAGCCCTCTCCGAGTAGGGTGCTGGGCTCATTCCCACAGGCACCCAGTGTTGGCTCACCTGTCTTCTTTCAGGTGGGTCCGACACCCTCGTAGACGCCTCCATGAACACAACGCCAACCTCGGTGCTGGCCCTGTCACAGGCAGAGGAGCGCTCCAGCTGGTCAGGCAGCCAGCAGACCGTGGTGGAGAAGGAGACAGATGCCAGCCTCTCTGCACGAGGACCCTACCTCCGTCCCACTGCCTGGCCACAGCCACAGGGAACCCCAAGGCAAGCAAACACGCTGGCCCCACGTGGCGCCGAGGTCCGGCACCTGGGCGTGGAGCCACTGGTGCGGGCATCACGGGCTAATCTGGTGGGCACGAGCTGGGGGTCAGAGGATAGCCTTTCGGTGGCCAGCGACCCATACGGCAGCGCCTTCAGCCTGTACCGAGGACGGGCGCTCTCACTCCATGTGTAAGTAGCCAGGAGAAGCACACAGAGGGGACATCACGCTGGGGCCATCTCCTTCCAACCCCTGCAGCCATCTCCTTCCTTCTGCCTGGGCTTTCTTTGCCTTCACCATCCCAGATGAGGAGTGGGGACTCTGAGCAGTAGGCAGCCTGTTCTCAGTGAGGTGGGAGCAACCCAGGCTGGGGGTGATGTGGAGTGCGGATCCCTTTCTGCTGTGGGCAAGTTGAGGCTGGGGGATACCCTGTGCACCTTCTTAAGCTGCAGTATCCCACCCTCAGGTAATGCCATGGGTGTTCTCCCATTCCACCCCACCACTGCACTCTGTGCAGCCCACAGTGTGGGGAACTGGAGGTGCACAGTAGCCTGGGACACACACTGGCAAGTGTCTGCCAGTCAGTCCTCACTATACAGGGGTGGCAGCAGGGTCCAGGGACATGCTGCCTCTGCAGGTCCTGCTTATGTGCTCAGAGCCCCTGTCCCTCCCTGCCACCTGCAGGCCTGCTCCTTTGACCTCCATCTTGCTCTTTTTTTGTTTAAGGCTCCTTGTTCCACCAGAACCTCATCTCCACCTTATGATTTCTGCTCTGCGTTTGCTAAGCCCCTCTGGGGGCAGTGGGATAGGAGGATGTGCCCACAGCAGCATGCGCATGGGTGGGCTCACAGCCTTGGGGACCCCCTCTGGCCAGGCTGCACTGCCTCAGCACATCAGGACACCCCAGCAAACTGGGGCATCCCCCAGCCCCTGGTCCTGTCTGCATGGTGGTTCTGGGGAGGGGACTCGCTGGGTATCCCATCATCACCCTGCTGCCCCACATGAGTACCCCTGGGCAAGGGGTCCCAGCAGCCCAGGACTCTCACCTAACCCAGCCAGCTCCCAGGGGTCTTAGGGTGACCAGATGCCCTTGCTGGGACCCCTTGAGTCTCCCCAGTCCCAAGGTTGCCCTTGGGTTGACTGTTTGCCCCCCTTGCCATGCCTCATTGGGCATTGTGGTGCAGGCTGGGAGATGGGATGCAGCCAGGCAGGTACAAGGGTGGTCTCTAAGCCATGCTCCTCTGTCTGCCCTTGCAGCAGCATCCCCCAGGGAGGTTACCGGAGAGATGACCTCCACAGAGGCCCTGTCTCTCCAAAGCCTGGCGCAGAGCCCCCGAGATCCCCTGCTGCCCTGCCGCTGACTGCCAAGCCACCCATCGTCCGCTCACCATCTCCTCGTGCTGGCATCGTGTCCCAGTCTGCTGCCCGTGGCCCTGGCGTCCCCTCCTTCACACCCGTGACCCCTCGCAAGAAATCCTCAGTGCCGGTAGAGTACCAGGACATCGTTCCTGAGGAGTATGAAGAGAAGATCAAGAAGCCCAAGTCCTCTGGGTACTCACAGGGCAGCACACAAGAGTCCCGTCCACAGACACCCATGAGTGACACCTCTGGCCGCATCTCTGTGCGGGCATCCCCCAAGCTGGTGCGTGCTGGCTCCAGGATCTTTGAGAGGCTGCAGTACTTTGAGGAGCGGCAGAGGAGCCTGGAGCAGGACAGCCCCTTTCCCCCACACTCCAACCTGCCCCTGCGCAAGACGCGCTCCTTCGACCAGCCTAGCACGGGCTTTCGCCGTGCCAGCACTCCAGGTGGCTCACGGGAGGATCTGCGGGAAGGTGGACACTGGGAGCCGGGCAGCACGGCAGCCTGCCGGCGTTTGGCCTTCCGGCAGAAAGCTGCATCCTTTGATGAGCGGGGCAAGTTTGCCAACCGTGTCTATGCCATCGAGCACAAATTTGCAGAGGAGCTGACCCGCATCAAGCGGACAGTCTCCAAGCAGCAGCTGCGGCGCTCCCAGGAGCTGTGCAAAGCTCGGTTGCCCCCGACACCCTCAACCCCAGTGACCAGCGAGCCCCCAGCACCCCGTGCCCCCCGCAGCTCTTCCTCTCAGGGGGCCAGCGGACGCAAGGCACTGCCACCCAAGACCACCCCACCAGTGGAGAGCACACACGTCATCCAGCACCTGGCACTTTCCAGCGTGGTGTTGGTGGGACCCGAGGGGGAGCCAGAGCCAGGGGGGCAGCGTGGAAAGAGAGCCCCAGCAGGGGGGGGTGGGGCAGCTGGACAGCCCAGCTCAGTGGAGGATGCAGCTGCCAGGAAGGGTCTGCAGCAAGAAGGCACTGGGGAAGTGAAGAAGAAGGAGCAGTGGCCGTTAGCGCAAGCCACCCCGCAGGGAAGGGTGGGCTTCTTGCAGGCGGGTCCCGCTGAAAGCAGCCCGTACCCAGATGGAGGCCCTGCCCGTGGCCCTGGGGCAGTAAGCGAAGCTCTGGCTGCCCGACTGGCTGTGCCCCACGGACTGTACCGGCGGCCAGAGACTCCCACGGAAGTGCGGTTCCTGCCTTGGGCAAAGCCAGGGATGGAGCAGGAGGCTCGTCTGGAACGAAGCTGGGCAGGACAGCATGGTGTGGGCAGGGAGGTGGAGAGAAGGCAGATGAAAGTGTCGGAGAAGAAAGACAGTGGCCGGATGGCTCAAGAAGGCAGGAGCACACGGAGCAAGGGGAAGGGACGCCGAGCCAGGCCCACCTCTCCAGAGCTAGGTAGGGGCATGGCTTTCTGACCTCTTGCAGGCACAGAGTAGGCATGGCCAGCCCCTGGGACGGATGGGGGACCTCCAGCCTGCCCCTGGGAGATGTGGGGGCCCCAGGGGTAGAATGGAGGAACATGGTTCTGGAAGCTGGGGTAGTTGGCACCAAGCAGTGACATAAGTCAGACCAACCCGGCTGCCAGTTTGCTGGGCCTTGAGGTCATGACTCTTGCTGTCCTCTCCATACCTCTTGCCTGGCACAGGAGAGATACAGTGTGCTGACTTCTGGCACACAGCCCTGGTCTGGGGCACAGGGCACCCATTGCAACTTGTCCTGTCTGGCCCATGCTTGGTGGTCCAGGCAGGGCATGCAGTCCAAGCTTCCTTAGGGGATGCTGTGGTGGTTTGGCTGGGGGAGAGTTGTCCAGCCCATCCCAGCATGCAGCAGTTAGACCAGACTATACCTGGGCTGGGAGCTTCTTCTAGGCTCTGCTGTAGCCAGAGATGTGCCAAGCCTACATGCCTGAGGTTCCTGTCACAGCCCCAGGACCCTTGTCTGTGTGCTGGGGCCATAAGAGGAGAGGGAGCTGGGAGGTTTTTGCTGATGTATTGGGGTACAGCAGCCAACATCTCATGAGGGATTGGGGGAAGTTCAGAGCGGGGTGTGCAGCGGGCTATACAACTCTCCTTCTTCCACACCCCACTGTCACCTCATCTCTTATGCCCTATGGGCATGTACAACAGGCTCTATGCTTCCTGCCCCATGGTCCCCTGTCTTGTCCCTGCGGCCTGCTCTGTGCCATGGTGGACTTGATGTTGCCTTTTCCCCACTGCATGGCCCGAGTACCTGCTAATGCCCCAGCGAGGGTGTGGCACATGTGGTGGCAGGGATGAGGAGTGGTTGGGAGATCCATGCATGCAGCCCAGCATGGCACAGGACCCACTCACTTCACCCTGCTGACAGCCATGGGGCCCATCTCTCCCTGTGCAGAGTCCTCAGATGACTCCTATGTCTCAGCGGGTGAAGACCCCCTGGAAGCCCCCATCTTTGAGATCCCCATCCAGGATATGGCAGTGGTCGTGGGGGCAGAGGTGCTGCTCAAGTGCATTGTCACAGCCAACCCCCAGCCAGAAGGTGAGCCACCCTGGGGCGCATCAGGGGCACGAACATGGCAGAGGGACTCTCCGCATGTCCACGTCCCACCTGCACTGTGCGAGTGGGACACCCAACACTGAGATGGGTGTCTCAGGGGAGTTGATGTGCCCACCCTGGGAGCACCCCTTCTGCCCTCCCTCTCCTCAGACAGGAGTGAAGTGCTTGGGCACTGCCTGCAAGGATGGGGTGCCTGCTGTCCCCCATTGCTGGCCTGGGCTGTTGGGAAAGTGGGAGAAGGGCTAGTGGGTGGCATCCCTGCCCATGGCAGGGGAGGTGTTGTTGGAACTAGATGATCATCAGAGTGCCTTCCAACCCAAACCATTCTATGATTCTCTGATGCTCTGGGCTGCTGTTGGGACAGCTCAGGTGATTTCCTGGTGGCAGAAACTCAGGGCTGATGGCCTCCAGGCTGTAGCCAGGACGTGGGCCAGGGCAGCTAGGAGTCCAGAGCTGGTACCAGTCGCCAAAGATGGGCAGAAGCCAAGGCGCCTTATTCCCTCTTCCAGCCTCCACTGGAGGGCAGGAGGATGTCAGGAAGCAGATAAGGACCAGCCACAGTCTCTCAGTCAGAGGGCCGTGGGATCTTGGGGCTGCTCTCCAAAGCAAATGGGTCCTCAGGCCAGGCGGGGGAGTGCCTGGCCTACCCGGGACCCTGCGCAGACCCCTGGGGAAGCTCGGACTCTCCTGCCCACGTGTGACCCCCGCCTCTGCCGGCAGTGTCCTGGAGGAAGGACGGGGTCCCGCTGCGGAGCAGCACGACGCGCCCCATCAAGGCGGAGGGCGAGCGCCACACGCTGCTGGTGCGGAGCGCCCGGGTGGCCGACGCTGGGCTGTACACTGTCACCGCGGCCAACGAGGTGGGGGCCACCTGCTGCAGTGCCATCCTCAGCGTGCGGCCCGGTGAGTGTCGCGGCCCGCGGGTGGAGGGAGGCAGGGAGGCAAGGAGGGAGGCAGACAGGGAGGGAGCGAGGGCTGGCGCCGCGGCAGGCTGGCTGCCAGCTATGCTGCTGCTGTCACTGGGAAGAAATCGGCTTCCTTACCCTACAAGGCTCTGTCTGAACCAAAGCAGCTGACGTGCTCCCGGCAGCCGTGGAAGGATCCTGCCGTGGGGGGAGCGGGGTCAGGGTGTAAGCATCCCCAGGCGTCCAGCAAGCAGCCCAGTGTCCGGCCTCCCCCACACCTGCCCTGTGTCCCGCTAGACATTGAGGGTAGTCCAGCCTGCCCTGCAACCCGCAAACCATGTGGGTACCCCTGCCGCCAGCCTGCAAACCGTGTGGGTATTCTTACCTCGAGCATGTGAACCATGGGGATATCCCAGCCTGATCCCAACTCGCAAATTGTGGGGATAGCCCTGCGCTCCACTCTGCTAGCCATGGGGAGACCCCGGCCCCACACAGTATTAGCTGTGGGGATCCCTGCCTGCCCACCAAGCTGCTAGCCGGGGAGAACCCCACCTGATCCCCACGCCGCTGGCCATGGGGATTACCCAGCCTGCTGCAGCCCTGCTGCAGCCCATTCCAAGAGAGTGTTTCTGGGCAGCGGGTAGAGGCTCAGAGCTGTCCCAAGGGCTGGAAGCACCCAAGCCCTCCCCTCTCCGTGGTTAGGTGGGACTACATACGCAGAGGCAGCCGCGGCCGGGCAGGGCCGGCCGGGCACAGCGGTGCGGGGGCCTGGAAGGGCCCCGGCAGACCCCGGCCCGCCGCGGGCCCTCCCCCGCG
>VZTX01011223.1:0-25710 GCA_013400915.1 Pardalotus punctatus
GGCCGGGGAGAGGAGAGCTTGAGTCCCACCGGTCGTGCTCTGCCGGCGCCCCCCGGGGCAGAGCGGTGCTGCTGACTCATTTCCCTTCGTATTCGGGGTGACTCACCCCGGAAGGGGCTGCCATCGCCCGGCTGCCCCAGTTTCCCCCCCAGTTCCCGGGGATCCCCGAAGCCCCTCACCAAAAGGTTGCCCTGTGGATCATGTGTCGATGGCAACCCCGGGGATGTGACCTTCTCTTGCTGGGCCGAGGAGTAATCAGATCCCCAGTGCTCTCAGTAAATTTAGCGATTGACCTTTCCGGGGCGGGGGTCGCTCTTAATCTTTAACCGGGGTGCCTTGGCCTTTGGACAAGCTGCAGGGCCCTCTCCTGCCCTGCCGGGCAGGGAGCAGCAGATGATCCCGAGGGAAGGCTGCCAAGGACTGCCTGCCATGTCCAGCTGGGCAGGTTCCCTGTTGCACCTCCTCACCCGTGCCTTTCTCTCTCCAGATTTGGCCGCATCGGCCGCCTGGTCACCCGGGCTGCTGTCCTTTCTGGCAAAGTCGATGTGGTGGCCATCAATGATCCCTTCATTGATCTGAACTACATGGTGAGTTGCCTTGCAGTGCCCCCTCTGGGTCCTTCTGAGTAGGGCTCCACTGGATCTGTTCTAGTAGCTTCCCAGGGTTAGATGAAGATGGCAGCCTGCATGCCTGACCTTCCACTCCCTCCTTTATTAGGTTTACATGTTCAAATATGACTCTACTCATGGCCACTTCCGGGGCACTGTCCAGGCTGAGAATGGGAAACTTGTGATTAACGGGCATGCTATCACCATCTTCCAGGAGTAAGTACTTTTTTCCCTATTACCCCTTTGGAGGATGAAAGCAGGTGTCTCATGGAGCAGCTCTTAAAATTTTGTCCCTCCTTAGGCGTGACCCCAGCAACATCAAGTGGGGAGATGCTGGTGCTGAATATGTTGTGGAGTCCACTGGTGTCTTCACCACCATGGAGAAGGCCGGGGTGAGTATGCCACAGAGGCACAGGAAAGAAGGGATAGTGCTGCTTCTGCCTGCAAGGCACGTCACTATGCACAGAACTCCTCAAGATGGGGCTGTGAAGGAGAGGAGGTTGTCTGAAGAGGCAGGCTTGGAAGAATTCTGAGTTATCTGATCTCTTACCTCTTTCTCTCCAGGCTCACCTGAAGGGTGGTGCCAAGCGTGTGATCATCTCTGCCCCCTCCGCTGATGCTCCCATGTTTGTCATGGGTGTCAACCATGAGAAGTACGACAAGTCTCTGAAAATTGTCAGGTAAGGAGAGAGGACCATGCCTTCTGGCCTGGAGCTCTCACCAGCTGCCAGGGGTCTCACCTCACGTGAGTGGATGTGTTGCCTCTGGCTAATGTGCTTTTCTTTCTCTACTCC
Source organism: Pardalotus punctatus (assembly GCA_013400915.1). NCBI lineage: Eukaryota > Metazoa > Chordata > Aves > Passeriformes > Pardalotidae > Pardalotus > Pardalotus punctatus. The sequence goes on from VZTX01011223.1 coordinate 1,403, forward strand.
AGCAATGCTTCCTGCACTACTAACTGCCTGGCACCGTTGGCCAAGGTCATCCATGACAACTTTGGCATCGTGGAGGGTCTTATGGTAGGTCTGCAGCTTGGCACTGAGGAGTGTGACGTATTTACAAATCCCCTCGTGTGAGAGGGAAAATATGTGTACTCCCTGTGTCAAATGGGATGCTCTTTCTGGGGAGTATTGGCTGTGATCTAACTCCAGTGCTCTTTCTTCAGACCACTGTCCATGCCATCACAGCCACACAGAAGACAGTGGATGGGCCCTCTGGGAAGCTCTGGAGGGATGGCAGAGGTGCTGCTCAGAACATTATCCCAGCATCTACTGGAGCTGCTAAGGCCGTGGGAAAAGTCATTCCTGAGCTCAATGGGTGAGTGTTGTCCCTTCTTGGGTGTCAGGAGGAGGCAGAATATTCTTAGGCTGGCAGAGGATTGCCAGATGCTGTTGCCTGCTGACTCATGTCTCTCACAGGAAACTTACTGGAATGGCTTTCCGTGTGCCAACCCCTAATGTCTCTGTTGTGGACCTGACCTGCCGTCTGGAAAAACCAGTAAGTGTTGTGAATGAGGTCCTAACAACTTCCAGATGTGCCGCTGCTTCCTCTAAATTCTGCCTAGCATCTGGAATTGCCCTTTCTGCATCCATATTGTCCTGAAGATGTGATCTTTGTGAAGAGCACCTGCTGGGCTGTTCCCATGTGTGTCTCCTCCCTTCCCTGTTCCTGGTGGACGTTTTGTGCGAGTTGGGATCTGAACATCTTGCATCTGTCTTTCCTTAGGCCAAGTATGAGGATATCAAGAGTGTAGTGAAGGCTGCTGCTGAAGGGCCCCTGAAGGGCATCCTGGCTTACACAGAGGACCAGGTAAGGAACTCTTGGTCTCTTGGCCTGTGGTTACTGGCACTTGCCTCATTTTTCTGAAAGACTGTTGGCAGCAGCTTTTCTGGGATCCTGGTTTGGGCACTCATGCATTACATTTTTTTTCTCTGTTTTAGGTTGTCTCCTGTGACTTCAATGGTGACAGCCATTCTTCCACCTTTGATGCGGGTGCTGGCATTGCACTGAATGACCATTTTGTCAAGCTGGTTTCCTGGTAGGTGCAGGCCTGGGTGATGTGGGGGCTGGCACAGACAGGTTACAAACTTGGGTCCTGTTGGTCACTGCTGGTGATCCAGGTGGATACACAGACCCGTGTGGTGTAGAGTGGCTCCAACTTATAACAGCGCCTGTGGAGTGAGATTTGCTTCTTACCTTAAGTCATTATAGCCTTCTCCTTCCCATTCTGGAGGGAATTCAGTTGTGTGGGATGGGGCAGAGGAGCAGGAAGACTGGAAGAAGGGGATGCAAGAAATGGGCCAGCCCTGACAGCACTTGTTTTCTGTCCCCAGGTATGATAATGAATATGGATACAGCAACCGTGTTGTGGACTTGATGGTCCACATGGCATCCAAGGAGTAAAGCCGAGCACACAGCCCCCCCCTGCTGCCTAGGGAAGCAGGACTCTCCTTTGTTGGAGCCCCTGCCCTTATTCACCACCGCTTAGCTCTGCATCCTGCAGTGAGAGGCCAGTTCTGTTCCCTTGTCTCCCCCACTCCTCCAACTTCTCCCCGAACCTGGGGGAGGTGGAGAGGCTGATAGAAACTGATCTGTTTGTGTACCACCTTACATCAATAAAAGTGATCACCATCTGAAAAGCCTTGTCTGTCTGTCAGGGGGAGATGGGAGAAGGGGGCGTGTATGGCACAATCTCCACAGCTGCTGTGAGGAGCCAGGGAGTGCAGCCTGCTGAGTTTCTTGTTCCACATGGGAGAGCCCAGACTCCAGCCTGTGAGCCAAAACAAGGTGTGCTGTACAGCCGGACTGCTGTGTGGTAGGATGGAAAGCAGCTCCGTGACTCCATCCACCTTCTAGCTCTGGATCCGCTTGTCTGATGGGCGTATGCAGAATAAAAGTGCTGAGCAGATGACTCTTGGTTTGGTAAAGGGGTGCGAGAACCAAATTAATTCTCCTTCCCATGCCTTAGTGAGGGACAAAGAAGATACTTCTGGGGTTACAAGGAGGGTATTTAATTTGGTTTTCCCTTTTTAAATGAATTGGCTTTGCCTGAGAGGAAATGGCTGCCTAGGGACGTGTGGGAGGCCAGCGGCAGCATGGTGGTGGCCAGTCTTAATTCTGGCTTAATTCTGTGCGTAAGGAGGGGCAGTTGCAGTTAAGCTGCTGAGCAGCAAATCTCTGCAAGGTGAGTGTCAGCTCTCTGCCTCCCTGCATTAGTTCTGGAAGCATGAATGCTGCTGGGCCAGGACGGAGCCTTCCATGACCTGTGAGCCCTAGGACAGATAAGCGATGCACTGCACAAAATCACGTGGCCCTCCATTTTTAGCAGCTTAATTTAGCATCTTGGGTCTGATGTGTTCTCTCCCTGGCAGGCACAGTTGGAGCTGTTGTCCGGACCCCAACTGCTTTAGACCCTGATCTGGATGCAGCAAGGACATAAGCTGGAGGACTTAAATTCTCAGGATCAAGGTATGCTGGACATGGTTTCCCGGAGCCGCTTATCTCCAGCAGTTGGGCTGCGTAAGAAATGTTTGCTGGACTAGAGGGCGATGACTCAAAGTTGTATTGCAAAGGGAAAAAGGTTGAATAACCTGCCTCTGGATAGGAACTTGGACTCTGAGGAGCTTGTTAGCCCTGGGACAACAGAAATACTTGGATTTACACCACAAATGCCCCCGTGGGAACTTTAGGTAACTCTGGTGTTAAGTGGGAGCTGCCTGATGCTGAGGCTCACTGGAGGTAGCCCTCCCAAGGAGCTGGGTTTTGCTGGGCGCTGTGTAATCTGGAGATCTGTCAGGTTTACAAATGAGTCTTGGGTTGGTCCCATCCTGTCCTTGATTGCTGCGCTTGGGTGCTTTGAATGGCTGTGCTGTGTGCTGCCTGCATATTTGTGTGCGTGCCAGTCAGCACCTTGCTTAATAATCTGGAAGTGCAGAGAGGCTGCCAAAACACCTTGCAGGGGGAGAAGGATGGATGTCGTGTCTTCCCATGTAAAACATATTTTGAACTGGGTTAAAAGCTGGAACATTTCCAGAAGTCAGCTTTTTCTCCTAAAAAGCCTTATGTTTCCTAAGCGAGATAAGGCTACCTGAAAATTGGTAGAGCAAAGAATTCCTGCTATTTAACAAGCATGAGCCCTATCCAACCCGAGATCAAATTGCTCTGGGAATGAGCAAATTCTACAACCTGGGGGTGGGGTGGAGGAAGAGTATGTGCTCTCAGACCAACAGTTGCTGGGAATGTCTTGAATAAAGGTTCACTCTGATTTAAAATACTATTTCAACTGGTTTACAATCTGGCTTGAAATTCCTTGGTATTCAGGCAAGGCAAGCCAGAAATCAGTCTTTAAAACACAACTGGTCTTGTATGGAAACAGAGTGAGTATGGCAAACAAGTCCTGCAGCTTTTGGACCACCTGGAGGGCTTGGTTCCTCTCTCATGTAACCTCCCTGAAAAGCACAGCTCTTTTGCATCCTAATTTTTCATCCAGACACTGTGCCTGCAGATGGCACCACAGCAAGGCCCCTCTGGGCAGATGGAAAAACGAGTTCAGTGGCCAGCCAGTCTGCGAACTGCAACCCTGACCTAAAAATAGTGTAATTATTTTTTTTCCCCCGTCAGTTTGCAAAATGGACATAAATTACTGTGGATGATTTTGGGATAAAGATAGGAGATCTGCTGTGGCAGCTGCTTCTGTCTTTGGAGTTTTCCCTAAAGTAGGGGAGCTCAAGGTTTGTTCTTGCAGCATTTCTAAGGAAAGGTGATAGAAATGCTTGGTCAGGCAAGGCAGGTGCTCGGGCAGACAGAAAGAGGCCCTCTTTCAGCAAAGAAGTGAAAAGCAATTGTGCCACTTTGCTCGGACAAAGCAATGCCAAGAGCAGCTACCACAAGCCAGAATCTATCCTGGTTTGTGAGCACCTTGCAAGGGAAGGTACAGAAAGACACTGATTCTGGGTAAAAGTTTGACTCTGTCTTCCACCTAGGAAAGCTCTCTGGCCAACCCAAGGGACAGCTTCTCTGATGGGCAGCCAAGCATTTGTAGGGGTGGTAAGTGCCACCTTTTATTTTCCTTTTTTAAAGACAGCTAAGGATAATTAGCAGTGGTGTTACAGGAAAATTTAGTTTTATGGTAACTTTGAATATTTAGAGAAGTCATTTTATACTTCCTTGGCATTTGCACAGATTATTACACATGCATTGCTTCCCCAAGAAAGGTCCTCAGACCACCTTCTTACTGAGATGTCAGCATGAAACTTCAGCATTAAGGAAGACGCCATGTAGTGAAAATCAGCTTGAGCAGACATGGAAAATAAGTAAGTTCACTTGAAAAATCACTCCAAAACATAACAAAATGGTGACTGTGTAATGCACAGTAAAAAAAAGGTCTTGGGCATTTAAAACATCCTCTATCCGCTTCTGAAATAAATCAGTCTTTGAGCAAAGCAACTGACAAGATGCAAGAAGAGGAGATACAGGTCTCTGAAAAACTATGACACAGTTACAAAAGACAAACCTATTAAAGGATAATATTTCAACCTCCTCCAAAACTGATGCCATTCACAAAATACAGGTTCATGACACAGGGGTATGCAAATATCCCTGCAGGCTACAGCAGTACCCACATTTCATCAAAACCAAGCAGCCTACCTTTGGGCAATCACTCTGTGTGCATGCTGTAAAAACAAATAATTTGTTACTTCTCTTCTGAGCTGAATGTAATCTCTTGCTCTAGGACAGCTGACTTACCTCCATATATTACCTTACTACAGAAGTATCATCTTCTTGAGGGAGTTATTCTCAATGAAATGTTCCTAGAAGGAACAGTAGTGCTGGGTTATACTTTACGGCGTAAGATTTGAAAAGGCAGCTGTCAAAAAGCAGAAGCTGTAGTCAAATGAAAATAAATACTTATAAATGAAACTTAATAACCTAAAGGAAAAAAAAAAAGGAGATTGTGCAACAAACAGAAAAGGATGAAAACCTCTTTTAAATGCATCTTGGAGATAAGAAAGCTGCCAAAAAGCCGTAAGATGGTGTAGGAGTGATTAGGGAAACTCAAGGCCCTGAATGAAAAGTAAAGTTGATGTTTTGTCATCAGAGGAGCTTTGGGGTGTTGCCAGACAGGAGGTTTTCCTCGGCAGCAATGAGATGAAGCCGCCACTGAAAACTGAAGCATCAGGACTTGAGAACGTCTGTAACATGAAGGGCAGCAAACAATGTGCCAGACTCAGGTGGTCTCCAGCATGAAATGGTTGAACAGGTAACTGTGCTGCCAGCAATTCACCACTCACCTCAACCCCCCACGTGATGAAAAGCAATGGGATCTAGGGAAAAACAGGCTGGCAAAACATTTCAAAGAACTGCCCTAGAACAGGGAGGACCGGCTTCTCCAGGTTGAAAACTTGTGGCAAGGCTGATGGCGACCGCGAGAGAAGATATGAGTAGCCAGCATCTGAGGCCACCTTCAGAACCATTTGGAGCACAGGCTGCCAAGGTTTGTTGATTGTGCAAAATGACCCAATATACTCAGTCCTGAATTAGCCTGTGGAAAGGTGCAGACGATCTTGTGACCAAGTGACTGGGTTAATAAAATGCTGGGTGAAATTCAAGGTTACGAAGTGAGAAATACTAAATGGAGTGGGGGACACAGCTCTGACATTGCAGGTCTCAAAGCCCTCCTCCCACATTGCCCAAACCTCTGGCAAACAAGTGAGCAACTTTTGTTGACCTTCATCTGAGTCCTGGGACAGCAGGGGAAGGGGAAAAAAACCGTGGTTTTTAATCTCAGTAATACCCAGTTTTTTAGTTGCCACGTTGGATACTGGTTTATGTGCTGGACACCAGCTACAAAATCTCATGTGGCCTCCAGCTTCCCCATCCCCTCAGCCTCCTCATATGCCTTTATCACCCTGACTAAACTGCCATCTAGACCAACATCATGAAGTTGGTAAAATCATGAAGTGACTTCAGGCACTGTGCAGAAACACTCGTCTTTCTTTAAAGTAGCGAAATAACTAAACTTTTCACTCTCAGAACATATTTTCCAGCCTGCATTCATAGTTAGGAGTCTTTGATCCATCTATTCCAATTTCTGATGCAAAGCAGGACAGAGGCCACCAATGTTACACATGAATAGAAGATGTCTGAAGACATCTTCAGTGTCTGGCTGAGAACTCGCACAAGATTGCTTGTGAGCCCTGCTTCCTTTCCAACCCTCCTTTGTCCCAGGGAAGGTTAGTCACTACTATTTCTTGCTCTCATATGTATCTAAGCATGGCTATATTTGTATGACTCTATATGACTCTCTTTTGACCCTATTCAGAAATATTTTGTAATGCCTCTTGGTACTTTTGACTGAGATATTTACTCCTCTTGAGAGTCTGTATAATTTCTTCCTTTAAAAAAAGGTATCAGTTTTGCCTGTCAATTCCTTGTCCTTCTATAAATGTTACTTAAAATTCAGATTTTTTTTCCATTCCTTCATGATTTCTCCCCTCCTCCCCCCTCCACTAGTTTCCCATTGGCTTTTGCCCATGCCCTGTCAGACTAAGCACTGACGTCATTTCTTGCCCATCCACCCAGGCTTTTCTTTAAATGTCTTCCCTGATGCTTTTAAAAACTGACCTCGGCAAACCACGGATTTCAGCAGCCAGTGCTTTTTTCTCAGCATGGAGGTTACTGTGTTTGCAAAACACCATTTGCAGGAACACAGTGACAGCGCTGCGCTTTATTTCCAGCATTGCTCACTCCAACTGCCCGGGCAGCCTCAGGCTTTGTGTGGGGGCTTGTTCATCCCTACAGCACCCTGTGCACCCCACACTTAGGGTGCTCCAGGTTATTTGTGCCTGGTACTGTAACAGTGCTCATCTGGAGATCCTGTCAAGGATCTTTCTTATTGCTAACTGCCTGGAAAGTGCTTCATCATTCCCTTCTGATGACATTCTGCATTTTCCATATATAGAACAGACTTATCTGGTGATTACTTCTCTTTTTTTGCCTTGTTTTGATTTTTTTACCAATTTCAGCCAAGAAAAAAAGAAAGTTACTGTTAGGATTGATTTTTCTTTAAATATAATAGCATGTTAGTTCCTTAGACATCCAGGTTTTTGTTTTTTTTCTAAAGTGATATGAGCAGCTGAAGACCTTTTTCATACAGCTGAATTATTTTGTCGTCCCTCTATTCCTTTTCTCCTACCCACAGTTGTTGGAGTTGTTACAAGATTTATTTTTGTTAAGGTAGGTCAAGCTTTATTATTATTTTTATTAGTTATTCTTATTTCTAAGTACTTTTGTCACATGGCCACTTACTCAAGGAAGTAGTTCACTGAGAGCTATCTTATGTTACTCAATCAGAGCTTTTTGAAAAATGGAAAAACACTGCTTTTTCCAAGACCTCCCTCTTATTTCACTCTAAGAAGAAGCTACGTAACACCACACAGTTCTCTGCTGTGACATTTTGTCCTGGCTGATGTCTCAGTTTGTTTCTCAGTTGATCGCTTGTCCTTAAGGCAACCATCAATCTTAACCCAATCTTCATCTGTCACAAGGACATCTGAAATCATTGCCTTACTTGGGCATGCCATCATTTGTAAATTGATGAGAAATTCCCCCTGGCACAGCATATTCTTTGGTATCCCCAGCCAAATCTTCCATTGACAACACAATTTCCCTCATGCAAAGCAGGGAGGTACTTACAAAATAAATCAACATGTTTTTGGGGGGATTCAGGAGTGTATGAAAGACCCTTCAATGCCTTGATGAAATTGTGTGTCAGAGCATGTTTGGCTATCAGCTCTAGAGCGAATGACTTATAACACAGCTTGTAAACCCAATTTGTAATGGCTCTTGCCTATTATTCTCCCTCTATCCAAGGGGTTAGACTGAGCTAGCAGTTCTCCCATGTGGCTGTGAACATTAAAAATATCAATTAACTACTTTCCTTCCTACCCTGTGATTTTCTATTTCCTCTTGCACTTTGTCCAGATGCAGTCTGCTCTTGAAGCTGAAAATGCTGCCTCTTCCCATCTGTTGTGATATTGGTCCAGCTTGATCACTGATGGTTTTTGGTGGCCACTTGAGCTCCTCTTCCACAGTGTTACCTCAGTACCCTGTTCTTACAACTGCTCTCCAAGCTATGACATCTATATTCCCCCACCACAGGACCTACAGCACCATTTCCTCGCTGTGTCCCAAGGAAAAGTGTCCCAAACATTTAGAAAATTCACATGTAAAGCACTCCTCACAGTCTCATACATGCACTGGAAGATGAAGCACTGACGAGGCTTCCCTAAAGCTGACTGTAACCTTTCCAGTTCTCCATGCTGCCGTACCATCGCTCCTAGCATTAATCACCATGTGCAGGGGCTTGCCAGATGTTTTCAGGAGCCTGTCCATGCATCATCCAGGTGCACTTCCAATGAGACAGCACTCCACCGTGTTCTGCATTAATTCTAACCTCTCCTCTTGAAGGGAGGTGTCTTACCTGTAGCCAGAGTACTTGACATACTTTATCATCACGTGCAAGTTCCGGGACACCCTGTGCCACGGGTACCTGAGACACAACAATCATAAATGTATAAAGAGTATGGCCAAAGGTATAAGGCTTAGGAAAGTCAAGCTCCATGCTCAAACTCAGAAACAAGAACAACTTTCTATGCAGCTTTGACCTCTCCTAACTCTTGCCTAAGAAACATGATAAAATAATAAAACAGGTTGGCAGGGACTCCAAAGTTGTTCCAGTGAAGGCTGCCAGCATCACATTTAGGTCCATCCACAGAATCCTGATATGGGGAAAAGCTAACTCACACAAACGCAAGTCATGTGGGATGAGTGACAAAGCGCCTCCAGCAGAAGGGTGCTGGGTGGAAAATACAGGACCTTGACTGACTCGACAGACAAGTCAGACTCTCAGTGATATGATCTAAAAGAGATGGGATCCAGGAATGAGTGAAGGGAGGGTGCAGGCTCACTTAACACAAGGAAGAAGATGTGGGTTACTTCATGGTTAGATTTCCTGAACCATTTAAAGCAAGTAAGCACCATCCCAGCTTGTGGTGAGGTGCAAGGAAAGTGATGCTCCCCACCCTCTCTGTGGGAATATCTGCTAGTACTTATCAGAGAAATTCACTGGGCCTGGTCAGAATACCAGAATGGGTAATGGTAAGGTTGGAAGGGAGTAATCTGGTCCAATCTCTCTCCTCAAGCAGGGTCAGCCTAGAGCACATGGCACAGGATTCCCTCCAGATGGTTCTAGAATACCTCCACAGAGGGTGACTCCACAACCTCTTTGGGCAACGTGTTCCCATGCACAGTCACCTGCACAGTATAGAAGTTCTTCCTTTGTTCAGGTGGAACTTCCTGTGTTCCAGTTTCTGCACATTGCCTCATGTCCTAGTGCTGGGCACCACCAAGAGGAGGAGCCTGGCTCCATCCTCTTGGCACCCAGCCTGCAGCTACTGATAGACATTGATGAGGTGCCCTCTCAGACATTTCAAAGCTGAACAGGCCCAGCTCCCTCAGCTTTTCCTCATGAAGTGCTTCCTCACCTAATGATCTTCAGTCCCCTCTGCTGGACCTGCTCCAGGAGCTCCATGTCTCTCTTGTACCAAGGAGCCAGAACCGGACACAGCACTCCAGATGTGGCTTCGCCAGGGCTGAGTGGAGGGACAGGATCACCTCCCTCAACCTGCTGGCAATGCTCTTTTTAATGCATCCCAGGTCATACCACTGGCCTTCTTGGCCACAAGGACACACTGGTGGTTCATGGACAGCTTCCTGTCCACCAGGACCCTCTGGTCCTTCTCTGCAGAGCTGCTTTCCAGCAGGTCAGACCCCAGCCTGTGCTGGTACATGGGGTTATTCCTGCCCAGGTGCAGGACCCTGCATTTGCCTTTACTGAATTTCAGAAGGTTCCTCTCTGCCCATCACTCCAATCTGTTGAGGTCCCTCTGAAGGCTGCACAGACAGCCCTTCCAGGTATCAGCCACTCCTCCCAGCTTTGTGCTATCAGTGAACTTGACAAGGAGGCATCTCCCCTTCATCCAAGACATCAATGAGTAAGTTAAACAATGATGGACCCAGTACTGAAGCTGGGGGACACCACCAGTGACAGGCCTTCAGCTAGACCCTGTGCCACTGCCTGTGACCCTCTGGGATCTGCTGTTCAGCCAGTTCTCAATCCACCGCACTGTCCACTCATCCAGTCCACATTTCCTGAGTTTATCTATGAGGATCTCCTGAGAGAGAGGGTCAAAAGCCTTGCTGAAGCCAAGGTAGACAATATCCACTGCTATCCCTTCATCCATCCAGGTATTGTCTTGCGGTAGAAGGCAGTCACATTGGTCAAGCATAATTTGCCTTTAGTGAATTCAAGCTAGCTCTCCTGCTCACCTTCTTGTATTCCATGTGCTTAGAGATAACCTCTGGAATGGGGTGCTCCATCACCTTGATGGGATTGAGGTGAGGCTGACTGGCTGGTAGTTTCCTGGGTCGTCCTTCTTGCTCTCTTTGAAGACTGGGTGACATTTGCTTTCTTCCAGGCCTCAGGCACCTCTCCTGACCTCCAGACCTTTCAAAGATGATCGCTATGGTGTCCACCAGCTCCTCAGCACTTGTGGATGCATTCCAACAGGGCCCATGGATTTGTGGATATCACATTTCCCTAGGTGATCTCTAACCCAATCCTCCCTGCCCAAGGGAGAATCTTCCTTACAACATTCCTTTTCCCTGGCCTCCAGGGTCAGAGTTTCCTGAGGGCTGGTCTTGTCAGTGAAGACCAGTACAAAGAAGGCATTCAGAACGTCTGCTTTTTCTGTGTCCTCTGTCACCAGGGTCACCGCTCCATTCAGTAGCAGGGCCCCATTTTCCTTAGTTTTCCTTTTGTTTTTATACATTTGAAAAAGCCCTTCTTGCTGTCCTTGACATGTCCTTGGCCAGATTTAATTTCAGATGGGCCTTACTCTGACAAAAGCCCTGTATTTTTTCCAAGTAGCCTGCTCCTGATTCCACCTCCTGTGCATCTCCTGCTTGTGCTTGACAGTTCCTTGTTGATCCACAGAGTTCTCTTTCCCCCTTTGCTCAATTTCTTGCTCATAGGGATGCACCGTTCTTGAGCCTGGAGAAGTGGTGCTTGAATACTGACCAGCTCTCTTGGAATCCTCTTCCCTGCAGGGCCTGTTCCTGTGGGATTCTTCCAAAGAGGTCCCTGAAGAGGCTAAAGTCAGCTTAGAGGCACCTTGAAGACAGGGTCTCCAAGGATGAGAACTTACTTTTCAGATGAGTGCTAGGGAACATCACTAGGGAAGGGGTAGGGGAGGTGCCTGCATGCCACAGGATCAGAAATGCATTCAGTGGGGAGCCAGGACTCACTTCTGGAGCCTGCTGAAGTCCTTGCCAAGAGGCTGATCTCAGCATGGAGAGCATGGAGTGCAGCAGCCCTGGCAGAGACCTGCATGTCTCACCCCAGCTCAAAGGCTGATCGTGTCCCTCAGTGTCTCACGGAGGCAGGATGCTCACAAGTGGGTCTGTCCCAGCCCAGGGACAGTTCTTGCCTCGAGGGAGGGGTTTTGTGCCACTCCTGTGGCTGACAGTAAAAGTTGTACCTGTCCTCAGCTGGGCACAACAGCCCAAACACTGGGGAGAGAAGCCAGAGCAATCACCAGCACCTTTCCAGACTGCCCGAGTAAGTCTCTGCCAATGTGGACTTCTGAAGCGTAAGCTGATGAACCAGGCTGCTTAAATATTCAATGGGAAGACCTCAATGCCAATCCAGGGATATGATTCTAAAATTGGACAAATGTTCAAGAGGTCAGCACTCAGCAGCCACAGTCTTGAGTAGAATGCTGACAGAGGGACTGCCCAGAGGCATCCTGCCATGGAACCCCATTCAGTCCGTGCTTGGACTGTTCTTAGACTATAAACATTCACATTAATGCATGGACACTGAGCTAGACAGGACTTGATACTGCTTCCTGAGCAGGCACTGCTGAGAGGTGTCCTGGAAAAGGGGTGACATTAAGGATTCAAGAAGCAACACAGCACTGAGTAGCTCCTAAACAGCAGTTCTCAGCAGGGCTCGTGGTGGAGAACAGCAGGCTAGATACTCCCCAAAGAATGAAAAGGAGCCTAGAGAGAAGAGTTCAATAGATGGAGGGATCACATCTCCTCATATCCAGCATCAAACATATGGAGTCACCCCTGCTGGACAGGTACATGGTCCAGCTAGCACCAGAGGCCTTGGGCTATACTTTCCACACTGAGAAATTGCTGAGGGAAAGGATCCATGTTGCTTATCCTGCCAGAGAGATCTTGGAGGCTGTCAAACTGGTGGGGGAATAGACCCTCTTGCTGGTGATACAATTCACCAGGGAACAGCATCTTGCACATGTGGGTGGTGGAGATTTCGGTTTCCTGGAGTTCCTGGAGCAAATGGAGTCCTGGCAGGCAGTGTGGGACCAGGGTCCCCATGTGTCCTGGGACACAGGTGTCTAGCAGCACCTGCTGCTCCTCTGGGCAATGGCTGCTCGTGGCAGAGATGCCAGTCCTTCTGTGCTTCATGCTTGAAATCTCTCAGGGTATGTACTCTGCAGCCTCGTGGGTTCCTTAAGCAGTACCAAGGAAAAGGTATGCATGTTCTGGATTATCCACGGGGAAGCCAGAAGTTGTCAGCCACTCATAGAACTCTCCACAGGAGAGAAAGAGCACAAAACACTGCAAAGACACCTACAGGAAAGGGGATTTGCATGAAACAGAAGAGCCTCCAGGCAGGATAGGAAGTGATCCCTGATCTACTAGCATGTGAGGCATCATCATTTGAAAGTAGAAGATTGAAATATTAAAATACTTCCTCTGGCTTTAGCTCTTTTAGGTAGAAAAATAAAAAGGGAAGAGGGAAAGAAATGGTAACAGTTGAGCAAGGTGGCACAGAGGTGAGGGCCATGGCAGGCACGGAGGCACACACCTCCCCATCCACCTGCACGGCCACAGGCAGCCTGGGCTTCTGCTGCTCCCCAGCACCCTGCTGCTCCTGTGAAACACTCTCCCAGCTTCCTGCAAGAAGCGAAGATGGCAGTCAGGAGTCAGAGCCAGCCACAGCAGACCATGGGCCGAGGAACTGCCATTCCCCAGCACCAGCAGTGCTCCACCCTGCACCCTGATTTCCTGTTTCCCGCTCAATTCTCCTGCCATTTGCAGGCACTCGCCTCCCTGCCGGCTCTCACCAGCCAGCTCAGCCCCTGCTGAAATGCCAACACATGCCTTAACACATCATGCAGGCACGGGCAGAGCACCTCACCCTGCCCAAACACGGACACTCAGTGCCGGGGTGCACGGATGCCATGGCACTCCCAGCTCAAGCACCTGGCAGCGTCAGCCACCCAGGCCGAACCTACAGAGAAACTCTTGCATACCTCAGCCCCTGTTTTATCTTCCATACCTAATCCTAGAGATGATCCAAAAACTCTACTGCCATGTACTTTTTCTTTCAGTACCTTTAGTGAGAAGCATTTTTTCTCTTGCAGCCTGTGTCCACTGCTCGGTGGATTACACTGCCTTTCCGGAGCACACTGCCTCTCAGCAGGCTGCTCTCTCCCACATCAACCCTGCCAGGCCCCAGCCTCCCATCAGCATCATTGGAGGAGTAAGTGCTACAGCCAGCCAGGAAAATGCTACAAGAGATGGTGGGAAAGGGGATCCCCCACCCACGGCGGTTACACTGAGGTTGGATATGGGACTGAGGGCAGGCAGGAAGGTGCTCTGGGATGCCCTGGTGAGGCAGATGAGACCAGGCAACAGGGAGAGAAAGGTTCAAAATTCACAAGCCAGGATCAGCTTCATTTCCAATCCCTCAGCCTCTGCATTGATGATGCTCCAGGTCAAAAACAAGGCAGCCCAGGCAGCACCAGTGCCTGTTGAAGGCCAGCAGCTCTCAGAACAGTGATGTCACCACCGTCCCATCTGCCAGTCCCACCTGGCATGCCCAAGGGATGGGACTGTCCCATGGAGGGACCCATTGATGGGGGCTTATGGAAGACAGCCCCGCCTCAAGCCCCGCATCGCCCGCGGCAGCACAGGGAGAGCCCACACCCGGCGAAGCTGTAGAAAAGGAAATTGTCCCATTTAATGAGCTTGCCCCCGTAACACAGACGTGAGCGCATCGCCGACAGGCGGCAAAGCAAAGTGCACAGTGAGCGGGACTCGGCCCCCATCCTGGAAAAGGCGTGGGAGGGCTCAGGGTGCCCGGCATGGCGTGGGGACCAGCCAGGTGCCCGGCCAGCAGCAAGGACAGGGAGAGCCCCGGGCTCGGTCCAGTTGGCACCAGTGTCAGGTCCAGTTTGCAGGGAGGTACGGCTCTCGTTTGGCTCCGTGCAGCGCAGGGAGGGCAGGGGCAGGTCAAGTGTATCAGGACGGAGGCCAGAGGAGGTGGGTCTGGGGGCGCCTGGGAACAGGTCCTGCAGAACGCCACCATGGCAGGTTTGGAGCCTCCCTGCCCGAACCACGGTCTAACCAAAGCAGGGAAAGGGAATAGAGAAGGGGCTGAAGGCAGAGCAGCCCGGCCAAGGGCCCTCAGGTCTATCTAGCTATTCCCGTTTGCAAGGTATCCGGTGAGGGGGTGTATGGGATCTGCCAAGCACCCCAAAACGGGAGTGAGCCTGGGTGACAGACGTTTACCAGCGGTTCCACATCCCTGACAGTCTCTCCCAGGTGTGACTCAGGCACCCCCATGCCAGGAAGGGGGTCTGAGGGAGCAGGGCCTCCCCTCATTATCTGATGGAAGCGTCGCTGGGGGGATCACGATCGGATTCCTCACTCTCCTCATTTGGGGCTGACTCGCTGTTGGAGGTCGGGGTGAAGGCAGGAGACTTTCTGCAGAGAAGAATAAGGGGCAGCAGTCATAGCATTGCCCAGTGGGAGGGAAAGGACCCATTTCGGCGTGGGCAGGGGGCACCGGAGCAAGGAGAAGAGAAGCTGAAGCGCCCCTTTTGCTCCTTGGGGCACGTGTGGGTCCCTGGGTGCTGGGAGGGTGCTCCGGAGGACACCAGCTGAGAGCATGAAGCAGAGCTGGGGGGGATACTGGAGGGGCCTGCCCAGAGCAGGACCCTGACAAGGCATGTAAGGCTAGGAGACTGTGGAAATCCACCACAGGGGTCCCCAGCCTGGAGACACCCTGGCTACGCAGGCCTTTGGGGATTTATAGGGTGTCCCTGCACAATGGCAGGTCCTCTCTCCATCGGGGGTGTCTGGCTTCACCTGCCAAAAGTGACTCCTTGTGTGCATCCTACCTTCTGCAGAGGTGGCACCGTGACCTGTGTGGAGGCCAACCAGGAGACCACCAGTCTCTGGGAACCACCCTCTCTCCATGCCACATGAGGGCAGGGCAGGAGTACTACCCAGTCCTTCAGCTCCCTCTCAGCACCACCCTGGCTTCAGACCCAGAGCAACGGTATCCCGGCTCTCCTGCTGAAGCTCACCTGTCCCCAGACTGGGTGATGAGCCGCCGGCAAGTCTCCATCTGCACATCCAAGCCTCGCTTCATGCTGCACATTTCCATGTACTCGTGGAGGTGCCGGTTCATGTCGTTCTTGGCTGTGGCCAGTTCCAGCTGCGCAAGGGAAACAGTGCAGAGGTGATCCCAGGGCACGTGGTGCAGGACAGTAGGCATGGCCAGACCAAGGGCTGTCACCCACATCACCAAGGACCTGCACCAGCATTGTGTCTCCCTCCCCCGGGGACCCACTCCCCCATTTCACACCCTTCTGTGCCATGTCCTCCCCATTTCCTCCTTCTCCCACCTCTATTTGGTCGATGGTTTCCTGGTACTCCTTCTCACGGCTCTTGAACAGCGACTCCGTGTCCTTGATCACCTTCTCCAGGCTGTCGTCCTGCTGCTGAGGAGAGCAGACAGCAGGTTTAGAGGCAGGGAAGCATCCAACGTGAGGAACCAAAGGCAAGAGAGAGAGAAATCAGAGAAAGAACTGGCAGCACTGGGAAAAGAGGAGGAAACATATACAGTATGGTACAAACAATGCACGAGTCAGTCCTGCCAACAGGGACTTGAGAGACCCAGGACTCTCCACAGCGGGCAGTGACCACATCAACCTGAACAAGCCCAGCACTGCAATGAAGATTTGGAGAGCGCAGACCATTCCCGAGCATGACACATCCCCAGGGGACTGCCAAGAGCCAAAGATTCAGGATGACAAGGGCTTTGGCCAGACATGGAGGCCTCTGTTGAGGCAGTTTTGCTGCACAGTGGGTAGGCAGGCTGGAGAACATGAGCAAGGACCACTAGAGAGCAGTCCGGCCAGAGGAAGTCTTCTCTTCTGGATGAGCTGCAGCTCTCCCCATGTGTGTGCACCCTGCCCTCAGAACATCTCTCAGGCTACAGGTCCTGTCTCTAACAAGGAGACCTCGACATGGATGCAGTAATGTATTAATGTAAAAAAGGTGGGAAAGCATCTGCACAGGCCTGCCAAGGGAAGGGGCTGAAATCTGGTCTTGGAGAGAGCATTTTCCCAGGCTCAGGCAGGACCAAGTGTCCCAACCCAACACGACCTTGGGGCCCTGGTACCACCGTTACCTCCCCCTGCACCTCTGCGGCTGCAATGGCGTATCCGGAGAAGTCCTCCCAGAGGAGCAGCGTTTCTTCTGTCTCCTCCCATGTGAGGCTGTCACAGTCATCCTCAAAGTCATATTCCCTCCTGGGCACAAGGGAACAGCACATCAGCACCCAGCAGGAAAACCATGGCAGACAGGGGGCTGTGTCAGTGCTGAAGCCTTGCTCCTGCTCACGGGCAGGGCTGCAGCTCTTGGGGATCTGGCCAGGGTGAACTCAGGTGTGCCCAAACCCAACAGCTGATGAGGAAGGGGCTGGCTTTTTGGTCAGGACCCCTGGCAAATTCAGGCATGGATTCCCAAAAGACAGGAAGTGGGGCAAGAGAACGGGAGTTGGAGCAGCTCCCACACTTGGCATGGGTGGGCTCAGGTCTTCTGGTGGGTCAGTCCCACTGTGCCACAGAGCACAGGGTGAACACACTCCACAGCAGCATCTCCCATCTCGCCCTCACCTGGGAAGGGAAGCCACAGACCACCCTTGCCCTCCCCATCCCAGGACCAGCAGGGAGCCTGGTGCTGGAGCTTGGCTCGACACCATGGGCAGAGGTGCTCGGCAGCCGCACTCACAGCTGGTTCAGCATCCTCTGCATTTCCTCATTGATACTCATGGCCGTGGTCTCATCCTCCTCCTCCTCATCAGGTTTCCGGGAGGCATCGCTCTCTGACAGCGAGGTGTCATCGTCGCTGACCTGCTTGCGCTCCCGCTTCCGCCCCACCGAGGCTGGGACCTTAACGGGAGACAAGTGCAGAGACTACAGAAACGAGGCCGGGTCCGAGGTCAGGAGCAGGTAGTTGAGAGGAGATGGAGGGGAAAGGAATGGTGGAGGGACAGAAAGGCAGGGAAAGAGAGAAAGACAGAAAGAAAGGAAGGAAGAAAAGAGAGAGAGAGAGAGAGAGAGAGAGAGATGGGCTCATTATGATCAGGTTAAAGATGGGTGCAATGGATAAAACATGGTTTTAGCATTTTCTAAAATTAAAACTAAGCAACTAAAGATGGAATCTGTGAATCTGATGAGAAAAAACAATGTGGTTTTACTGCAGAAAAACTCAAATCACCCACCACCCCAGTCCAGAGACAGGGAAACTCAGTGACAGAAACAGGAAAAAAGAGACAGTCTGAAAAAGGTGAAATATGTCAATATTTATAGTCCGACCTTTTTTATAGAAAGTTTAAAATTTGCAAAATTGCTCAACTGAATGGAACTAACCAGTTGCTTCTGTAGGGACAAAGAGCGAGACAGAAAGGCAGCAACATCCAGAAAGAGAAAAGAGACAGGGACAGAGAAGAGACAGAGAGAAGATGACGGAGAGGGGAAAGGGAAGGAGAGAGATGGAGTTAGAGACAGATGCTCAAGCAACTTGTTTCCCTCCTGCAGCTGTTCCCCTACCACTGTGGGGTCCCCGAGCCCAACACAACAGGTCAGCAAGAGGTTGAGGGGACTCTCAATGTCCAAAGCAACATCTGGAGGTTTCCACCTCCTCTCTGTGCCCTTTCGCCTGGTCCTCCCGAGACAGACAGAAAGCAAGGGACTGCCAGGAACAAGGATGAGGGTGACCAAGCATCTCCCTTAGCAGGGGGCTGGTGCTGTCTCTTCTACGTCCTTTGGGATCTCTCCTCCCCTTAGCTGGTGGCTGAGTCTGGAGCAGCAGCGGGCGCTTCTCACCTGAAACATCTTGATCATGTCCTCGCAGTTCCGCTGCTGTGCCACATCGCACAGCTTGGCAGTGATGTCGATGCGACGGCAGATGTCCATGTCCACCTTCATGGCCTTCTCCTGGATTTTGGTGTCCAGCTCTGTGATGTTCTGAACCCATGGCACCACAGGAAGGGGACAAAGGAAGAGTATTAGGCGGGACAAATGGCAATCAGTGCCCCCACTTGCCCCCTCATGCAGGACTGCAACCACATCCCTACTTCGCTCACTGCACCCAGGACCAACCCCTGCCAGTGCTGGATGTGCCCCACCAAGGAACTGCTTCTCCACACAGCCACACCACTTGGGTAGGACACCGCTGTGGGGTTGGAGAGGGATTAGGGACTCACATTGCTCATCAGTCCCTTGAAGACAACAAGCTCTGCCTTGAGCTGCTCCACCTTCATGGCCAGCTCCTCCTGGCAAGCTTCAGCCTCCTGGGCTTCCTGCATCAGGGAGAGGGAGATGTGCAAATCAGCACAGTAAATCATGCAGCTGGGGTGCAGGGAAAGGGGGAGACAGCGATGCTCACCTCCTGCAGCTCAGTCACCCTGTCCTGAAGCTGGACACGCACTGTGTACTCCTCTTCCCATCTAGGGAAACAAGCCCTGGTCAGATCTCATCGGCCTCGCCTCGCTGGCTGCCAAAGGGAGAGGACGGAGTGGCAGCTGCTCACCCCAAAGTTATCCAAGAGGGGGAGATGACAGCACCAGGGTGGGAAGGAGAACGTGCCCAGGAATGCATAGCCTCTTGTTTTCAGGCCATGGCAGCTGCCAAGCCCATCGGCCCCCCCGGCCACGAGCCCTGCCCCACCACAGCCGCCCGCCCTGCGATGGGGGGAGCTGGGGACACTGACCGCAGGCTCTGCACGGCAGCTGCGCCGTGTGCCCTGCCATACCAGGGATGGCCCACAGCCCGTCACAGCCCACTGCCCCTCAGCCTCACAGCCCTGGGTCACATTAGGTTCAGCTCCAACACTCAACAACAGGTTTGCAGATACATTGCAGAGT
This sequence comes from Pardalotus punctatus, assembly GCA_013400915.1. NCBI lineage: Eukaryota > Metazoa > Chordata > Aves > Passeriformes > Pardalotidae > Pardalotus > Pardalotus punctatus. Next base: position 20,782 of record VZTX01011223.1, read on the forward strand.
TGCCCCCCTCTGCATCATTTTTGCAACCACATTTGTGTGCCTGCAGTGTTGCAGTTCAGGCTGCCCAGAAGCACAAACCCTGATCTTGACACCAAAGCACCTCAGAGAGTGACCACGATGTGCACGAAGGGGCTCTTCTGCCCGTCCCAATCAGAGGGCTGCCCTGTGCCAGGCCACGCTGCCTGGGCAGGGGCAAAAAGCTCCTTGGCTCTACTGCCGCATAACAGGCTGTATTAAAGAACACTGTTTCATCCTACAAGGAAGCAGGATGGATTGTGCCACTTTATGCCAGGCTGGCCGGTGGGTATCAGGCTCTGCAGCTTTGCAGAAAGCGGAGACGCAAGGCGCCTGGCCTTGCTATGCAAAGACACATCCCCTAGCAATTATTATATTATATTTCACTGCATGAGATCAACCTCTTGGGTCACGCTGTAGTGTTGGCCCAGCCCACAGTCTGTTGGGAGGCCATCAAGCCATACTGCTCTTGGCTAAATGATGATCCCATAGAACAGGGGGGTTGGCATGCGCTGCAGTGCGGCATGGGGCAGGGCTGCTGCATTATTACCCAGCTCCTGGCTCTTCTGGGAGAGCCAGATTATCCCAAGAAAGCAAGATCACTCTGGGAAAGCAACCAGAGTTGGGCCCTTCCTGGTGTTGTGAGGTCTGGTTTCTATTTAATACCTGCAAACACCACCACAGACACTGTGACTCTGCACAAGGATGTGAAAAATCTCTCTTCTCACTTACCCACACCAAGCTTGAACGATAAATCCTAAGATCTAGGAGGCCAGAAAGCACATTAAAAGCCCTCACACTTGTTTTCTCGGGGCATCTGGACAATCTGATGACGCGGGAGAGCCCTGGCTTACGAATTTCTAAGCTCTCAAAGCTAGCAATGCTGCTCCTTACTCAAACAAGGACAAAAGTGTGCACTCCTCGTGTTGGTGTTGGATCCATACCACAGCTCCAGAAGGGTAATCAAAGAGTGTTCCCATCCCTTTGGGGGAAAGAGAGATGAAGAGAAAAGGAAGGAGAAAGTTAAAAGGTAGAATTGCCCTTATATGGGAACTGCTCAAACAAAGCCTCCCTCCCAAGGGACAAAAACGCCTTCCACCATAAGAAAAAATTTTCAGCATCTTTCTCAGTGTGGCACTGCCTCTTTTTTGGTCCCCGCCTCCCTCTGGGTCTCTATATAGCCCAGACTCACTGGGGACGTAAAGCATAGCTGCAAATCCCGGTAAGAGTTCATTTCACGCCAATGCTATGGAAGACGAGAGCAGGTCGCATAAACACCAACTTAAAGGCAGAAGAAAACAGCGATTCACCCTACAAGAGACAAATCCGTGCACCCATCCATTGCAAACCTCTCTCCACTCATCTCTTGCCTGGCTCCTTCCCTGCTCCCTCCTGCAATGCACCACTCCTAATAATAACCTGCCTGCAGCATTGCACCCGCAGCCCCGTGCAGCCACCGGCCGCTGCCAGGTCGCTGCCAGCTGGAAGCGAGGCTGCCCCACACAAACCCATGGCCACTGGTGCACACCAAGGGGAGACGGGAATCCTTCCTGCACTGCTGCAAAGCAACAACCTGCCCAAAGGCAGAGAACGAGGGCAGGAGGGTCCCAGCTGCAGGCAGACCCAACCACCTCCTTGCCAGCTACAGGACAGCCCTCCCAAAGCCAGGGAGGTGAAAAGATGCAGTGCTGTCCCTGCCAGGTGTGTCCCTTCAACAAGTTCACTTAGCAAAATAAACAACTCCCCCATCTTTAAAAATCTTGCTGACTGCAACAGGCACTGGGGGGCTTTACCCTATCCTGCAGGGTCCGTGCACAGTGGGGCTTTGGGCTGGTCAGGACCTGAAATTCAACTTGCCCCCTTTTGCCACATCAGAACTATGTTTGAGCTTACCCGAATGGTGAAGGCCCTGCAGCCTGACACAGCTCCTTGGAGGGCAATTACAACAACAAAAGAGCTTCTTGAAGCATTTTAATAAACAAGGGGGCTTATAAGAATGATTGACTTTTTACCTGACCTTCTGCCTGCAGTGACAGGACAAGAGGCGAAGGTTTTAAACTGAAAGAAGGTAGGTTTAGATTGGACATAAGGAAGAATTTTTTATGATGGTGGTGAGCCACTGGAGCAGGATGCCCAGAGAAGTTGTGGGTGACCCATCACTGGAAATGTTCAAGGTCAGTGCTTTGAGCAACCTGATCTAGGCCACCCCCACAGCAGTGGGACTGGACTAGGTAATCCCTAAAGGTCCTTTCCAACCCAAGCCACTCTGGTACTCTAACACACCATGTCACAGCACTACTCACTCCACACCTGCAGCATGTCCTTACAACATCCAAGATAAGAACTACTTGTGAATACAGATGTAGCAGACAGAACAACCCTGATGAGACTCCCAGACCCCCAGTGCTTAGCAGGTCCCTATGATACTCACAGGCACCCTTTGCCCCTACCCAGGTCATCTAATTTCAGCCCGCTCCTCCCAAATGCAGTTCCCGTGAACCTCTCTCCTGCTGTTGCAACTATTCTCATCCCTCCCTATAGCCCCCATACCCCTCCTGGATCCCTGACTTGAATTTCAAGCCCTGCATAACCAGAGAGAAGCTTCTGCTGCACTGCTCCAAGTGCTGTGAGGCACACAGTGGCAACACTGTCCTGAAAAAAGCACAAGCTCCTGCATCCAAGCCATGGGTCAGAGGACTGGGAAGTCCTGTGTTAATATGGCCTCTTCCATCTGTCCCCAGGCAGGTGGCAAAGGCATGACACCAGCTGCACTGTTCCCATGGCAGATCACAGCCCACCATGGCAGGGAACTCTCAGCTCCCAGGGGATGTCGGTGTCAGTCCCCAGCCTGGAGAAGGGTGTGGTAATGGGATCCTCCTGTCCCATTCCCCTGTTTGGGACCTGGCTGTACCCGTCAGAAAGTTCCTGGTGCTGGATAGGATCTGGGGGTGGGGTCTGCTTCCCCCCAGCTCCTGGTAACACACTCCAAAAATAGATCCCACCAATAACATTGGCTTATAGCAGCTTGTGGTGCCCCCCCTGCTCACCCTCAGCAGTCCCTCTGTCACCCCCTCTGCAGCCTTTCCTGAAGCCCTCTTGACAGAGCAGGACAACCCTGAAAAGCTCTCCATTCTCCTAAAGTTTCAGCAGTACCAACAAACCCAACTTGGTCTTGGTCTTCTCTGCTGACCTACTTTGAGGCTCAAGCTCTCCTGGCCAAAAAGTTAGCTCCAGCTTCCCACTATCTGATCTGAAAATGCAAGGCAAGGAGTGCTGCTCCCCTCTGGAGAAGGAGTCTGACCACTGACTTAATAATAAAAGGCCTTAGGTTCATGCAGCAGTTGGTGGAAAAGAAGAGATGCTAACTCTTCCTTTCCATGTACCTTGCTTGGTGCCTTCAGAGCATCTGACAGGCAAGTTTGCTCAGCCAAAGCCTTATAAAGCCAAAAGCACAAGGTGTCATCGCTCATCCCCAGCCTTGATCTTGGCACCGGAGCCCAAGGCTGTGCAGAACTGGTCAGTGGCACAGCTCCCGTGGGGAGCTGGGTGTGGAATCTGAAACTTTCTAACTGCTTCTAAAGCATCGTAATGTGACTTCTGAAAAAAACCAAAACCAGTCTCTCGGGTGGTGTCAGTCACTAGTGACGCTCTCGCCCAGCCCCACGCTCTGACCCTGCAACGCCAGCCCCAGCCTGATCTCATCCTACGTGCGGATCTGGGAGCAGCCTCGGAAACCGTCCTGAAACAAAAGCGCTGCCGGCACGAGGCAAGAGCAGCAGCCACCCTGCACGGGAAAGAAGAACCGGCCAAGAGATTAGCTTTGCATTCTGCTTCACCCTTCTCCAAGGCACATGTGAAGCCACAGCTATTTTGGGTCAGGAGGAAAGCCCCGAGGAGTGGGGTGTCCTGCCTCGGCTCTCTGCTGCGGAGGGAGCAGCTGGAGAGCACTGGCGAGGGAAAGGGCCTGGGGGAGCCAGCCACCCTGCTGAGGGGCTTCTCAACACCTTCCTACACACCCAGAGTACTCTTCTCTTCCCAGAAGCCTTTTCCAATCCAAACCTGCTCACTGCTGCATGTCCACCTTCCTCACCTACTTTCAGGCTGCTCCTCCTTCCCAAGCATTTCCAGATCCCCTCGCCTTTGAAACACAGCTCCTGGAGTCACTCCTGGAGTTATTCCTTCCCTGCTTGGAAAAGCATTTCTAGACCCTCATGACAGGCAGGTAAGATGGAAAAAGGCTCAATGAACATCCCGAGAGGGTTGACACACCAGCTGGCAAGGGAGGAGACCCAGACATAAACAAATGCTTTCAGGGCTCCACATTTTTGCTTCATGCTGCCTCGCAGCCCGTGCTCCCGGGAAGTCTGCCCAGGACGGTCGCATTCCCTCCCTGCTTGTCCCGCACAGCGCCCACCGGGCAGAGCCCCGCAGCCTCCCCGGCAATAGTTTCAGTCCCTTGGGGGATGCAGCCGGTGCCCCTCGCTCCCGCCGCCCCTTCTCACCTGCGCTTGTACTCGTCGCGCTCTCTCTTCACCTTGGCCAGCACGTTGTAGAGGGCTCGGATCTCGGGGGTGATGGTGTCGATCTGCACACCCACCCCGTCGGGGTGGACCCAGGAGACCCCCGGTCCCTGCACCAGGGTGGTCTCGGGCCCCGGGCCGAGCCGCCGGGCTTGCGAGAAGGACCAGATGGTGCCGGGCATGAAGCGGGAGCCGGCGGAGAAGGCGGAGGGCTGGCCGGGACCACCGGGGCGGGAGCCGGGGGACCCCAGCGCCCGGGCCGACCCCAGCCCCAGCCCCAGCCCCGGCCCCAGCCCCAGCCCCAGGGTGCGGATGGGACCCACGAAGCCGGTCTGCACCGCCTGGTCCCGGCGCGGGGGTCCGCGGCCGCGGCCGCCCGCCCCCTCCTCCAGCG
>VZTX01011223.1:25731-38313 GCA_013400915.1 Pardalotus punctatus
CCTCCTCCAGCGCCTGCTGCAGCTGCTTCTCCAGCTGCCGGTTGCGCCGCTCCAGCTCGTGGACCTTGGCCAGGAAGCATCGGAACCGCAGGTTCAGCGTCTTGAGGACGCTGATGTTGGAGCCCAGGTCGTTGCGGAGGGCCATGGCGGCGGGCGGCGCGGGNCGGGGCGAAGGGATGCGGCCGTGTCCGGCAGGATTCCCCGGAGGAAAGTCCGTCTCCGGCACCGCTAGCTGAAGCCCCGCCTGGCACCGATTCCCGTAACCAGCCCAGCCGCAACACAGTGTGCCTCTACCTCCTTTTAAAAAATATTTTATTCTTTTTTTGCATAGAATTTAGCGCTTTCCCAGAGCTGCCCCCCTTAAAGAGGGCATAACTTTGCCTTTGCACCCCCAAACCCTCTCGTTATCCTCGCTCGAGCCCCCCAGGACAGCCCTGCCCCTGCTGTGCCAGCAGCCCGCCTACGGGGAGCTGCCGCTGGACAATGGCGAGCCAGAGGGCAGAGGGGGCTGTGTGGAGGCAGCCTCTCAGATATCTTGCTTGGCTTGCAACTGGCTTCCTCCTTCCTTGTTCGCAAAGCAGCCTCGACTCTTGTTTCGTGTCCCTTATTTTAGCCTTCTTTATATCATTCCCTCTTACCCCCGAGCCCAACCCCAGGTGAATTTTGCACAAAGCGCTGGCGTTGCCACCCGTTATCCGGTGGGAGGAGACTGCGCACAAGATCGATCAATACATAAATATTTTATGAGTGTGGACACCTGTGTTCCTTTGCTGTGTGTGTCCTCCTGGCCCATTTTCCCAGGACTTCCACTGAGGAGCTGAGTGTAATGTGGCGCTTGTGCCGAGCAGCTTCTAATGTCTCAGCTGGGCCATCAGCAAGGGGTGAGTGAGCAGTGGGTTTGAATTAAAAAAGGTGCTCAGCACCACAGTACAGTGAGCTCTGTGGAAGGAGCTGGGCATACTCCAGTGGGGCTGTGTGCTACAGCCCTTCCCTTGGGATCTAAGCTATGGCTCAATCCACACTGCCAGGAACTTCCTGGCTCCACTGAGGATGGCCAGCGTTGTGAGGCTTGACTGAGAGTCTGTCTATTGCATGTTCCCTGCTGCATCTCCTCCAGGGCTACAGGTCTCCTCCATCCCTCCATTACTCTTCTGCCTTCCTGGCCTGGGAGCAGGCCAAATCAAATTTGTTCCCCTCTCCCACCTTTCTGTGTCCAGCATGAGTTATATCCTATGGCCTGCCTGTCTCCCCTGTCCTGCCCACAGCAGCCCCCAGCTGCATTTATAACACCTCCTCTCCCACCAGTAACCGTCTGCATCCCCCCGGCACACCCACGACCACTGGAACTCAACTGGATTTCAGTCACTCCAAGGTGGGCTTAGGTTGGGAAAGAAGCGAGCTTTCCTCTTCCATCACCTCCTTTTTAATGCTTTTCCTCAAGCAGATGTTTCTTTGCTCTTCCTCTGACTAGAGAGGCTGAGTGGTGGCAAGCAATGCTTTTGTCCAGAGAGAGGAGGGCAGGAAGGCTTTCCTCATGGACAGGCAGGAGAGATCCCCATCTTCCAAAGTCAGTGCTGCAACAGCAGCTGGTAGCGAGCAATGTGCCCAGCAGCAATGCTACCAAATAAACAGCCAAGAAAAAGAGAAAGACAGATGGACAAAAGGGATACCCTGGTCGAGAAGCTTGTTTTGAAGCAGCAGTGACAGCTCCAACTCGGAAACCTCCCAGCATGTGACCTTTTAGCCACTGCTGACTCCCTCCTTCCTGCTGCCACGTCCTGTCACCCACCCCCCAGGCTGCCACAGCCTGCCTGTGTGCCAGCAGTCCGTGCTTTCTTGCCAGCATCCCCCCCACTCACATACTCCTGATTTTACCCCTCCACCCCCTTGCAGCTGGGTCAGACAGGGAGGATCTGCTGCTGCATGCAGCCAGCAAGGAGCACGGACAGGAGCAACGCCACAAACTGTGGAGCAAGTGCTTTCCCAGGCTCTGCTTGGCCTGCTCCTGTCCTGCTGGGGAAACCCAGCAAGTGGAGCTGATTAATGAAATGCCAGTGGAGGAAGGCATTGCCATCCATCAGGAAAAGCTTTTTTACCAGGAAGCCAGCACAGCACTGGAGCAGGTGGTGGGATCTCCATCTGTGGTGGTTCTTAGGGCTCAGCTATGAAAATCCACAGTGATGTCCAGCCCTGGGTACAGCAGGGACTGGGCTACAGACCTCCAGCACCCTTTTTTCCTAACTTACCTTGCTTGGGATACTTGCTGGGGTAAAGGATTCCAACTGATGCAGAGAATGACTGGGATAAAGGGCCAACTTCTAGTTATTCCTGCAGAAACCAAGAAACTAGAGACAATCCTGTGACCTAGGGGACCACAGCACTCCTCCTCTGGGCCTCAGTCTCATACACTTAATTCAGCTCCTCCTCATCCTCCCCTCCTGGTTCATCAAACACTTGGCACTTCTCCACACTCTCCAACAGCTCCTGCCCCCAGTTTATCAACTCAGGGTGAACGGTGGCACTGCTGGACTGCAGATGCTGACACGCAGAGCTGCTCACTACAGCTTTTAAAATCATACCTGTAGCAAGCATAAAAAAAATACACTTAATTCGCAAACATGGTGATATTTATCTTACTTCCACAGATTTTAAAGCCAAGAAAGAAGCACTGCATTTTCTAACCCCGTGCAAAACAGACAGTGCAAATTCCTGTAGCTCAGGTCAGGTACTCGTGTGGGACTGTATCTCTAATTGCTGACAGCACAGTAAAAAGAGATTAAGCCTCTACCATTATCCTCCATGGGCAAATCAAGGTAGGATCCCCAGGTGGCAGCTCCCTATTAAAATCACCCGTCTCCTTTGCATTTGTCCAGATGTAACATCCATTGCCTGGCTGAGATGCTCCTCCTCTCAGAATCTCTTGCTTAGGTAACACATCCTCTTCACAAAGGCACTTCATAGGTGAAACCTGTCCAAATTAGCTCCACAGCTTTCACAGGGGCTCTTTTTGTAATGTATAGGTCTCATTGGTGTGCCTATACCCCATCTTCCTGCTCTCCTTCCCTCCAAGTACCTCAGTGGTACCTTCTCCCTAGCACCACACTGCTGGAATATTTCAGTGTAAACTCTCCAAGTCTTCCAACTTTCAAAATTCTTCTCTAAAACTGGCCCTTAAAATTGCTTCTGTCCACAACCACAGGCAGGTGTTGCAATGAACACACAACTTTTGGACCCAGCAGTCATCAGCCCAGTCAGCTGCCTGGATTTGGGTGCAAATGTGGAGCAATTGGCACAGAGGAGCAGCTGCCACCAGCAGCTGGGTGATCACCACACTTAACAACACAACTGAAATGATCCTAACAGCAAAGGAGGGGATGGATTTTCTTCTAAAAATACAGAAACACCAGTCCAGGAGAGAGTTTTGGAGCCAGGTCTTCATGAGAAGGCAGTTCTAGGCACTACTGGAGCCTGGGGCTGAACAGACCTTACCTTCTCAGCAGTTCCCCACTGACTCCATCAGGCAGGTGGGACTTGCAGTCATCACCTCAGGAGCTCTCCACATCCTCCCTAGCAGGGATGAACAGCCTAGGGGAGCAAGACCCACTGATGGAACTTCAGCCATTTGTGGATTCAGCCCCTACAGAAGTGTTGGTATCTATGTGTGTTATGTGCAATGTAGCATGTGCTCAAATATCTAAATTTCACACCCATGTCCCTGAAATGTGCAGTGCAGGAGTTCAGCCCCTTCCTCTGGGTGCAGCCAGACATGAGACAACACAACCACGTGCTGCACGCCTGGCCCAGAACAGACGTTACAGCACATGACATCACTGGAATCCGTGACTGACCCCTGTTGCTGCTGGAGTCTCTTCTCTTTCCATTATGCACTATTATACCCAGAAGTCTTCATTTTCCTTCCTGCACCACACCAAGGGTGCAGCAGCACAGTACTGCCTCTCCCTCCCGGTGTGCAGAGGGGAGCTGGCAGCACTCTGGAGCCTGGAAGGCAGGAGCTGCCAGCTGGCTGTCTTCAGTGTGCCCTGATAAGGCTTCTCCAATAGACTCCCAGTTTGGGGAGAAGGACTGTGCACAGCACAGTGGAACAGATATCACGACTTCTCTCAACCAGCTTTTAATCTATGACAGCATTTTTACCCCTCAGATCTGCTTTCAATCCTTGCTCTGCCTTAGTTCTTGCTTTGCTCTGTCTCAGCTCTCACAAGCCACGCTATCAGCAGCTTTCAGATATTAAAACACATTAAAGGAAGGTACTGAAAGATGATCCAGCAGTCACATTTTCCAGAAATCTCAGCTTTCAGGTAACAAAGGATTCCCAGAGTAAGATGGCAGCTGCAAACACAAGCCTAATGTGACCACAGCCTTGTACCAGAAAGCAGAGGAAGCCACCACGCTTTCTCCCCAGCTGCTGCATTCCCAGTACTGCCTCTGAAGCTCGATGGCAGCATTTCAATGTCACACTCAACATTAGCTCTCTGAGCAGCGATAACTGCAATGGCTGAAATCAAGGGCAGAAAGAGATCAAACCACCAGAGAGATGAAAATTTCCCCTGTCTCTTCCCAGCTATAATGAAAGGTTTGCAGGCATGCCAAGTGACTGGAACAATGCTCGTCAAGAGAGAAGTTTTATTGACACAGTTAAAGCAGCAGCTATTCTTGCATTTCAGGGGTGAAATTCTGTCATAATTCTGAGATTGCTATAAACCAGACAGTTACCTTGGGATGCCAACAAGGAACATTCTATCCCTGCTGCTTAGGTTATCAAGATAAATAGGTTCTCAAGCCGAGGCTGCCCACTCACATGGGGACCTCAGCAGGTGGCAGCAACAAAGTGGGACAGATCAGCATCGGTCCTGAAAGGACAGGCCCAGGGCTTTAAGAGGCTCTTGCTGCTTCTCTCACAAAACCATCCCATAACTTAGGATCTATTTATCCTCTCCAAACATTTCCCAGTTTTACAGTCTTTATTCAGATGGAGGGGCATGAGAAATGCAGTACTGAAGCAGTAATTCCTTCCCTTGGGTGCTATTGCACCCAGCGTTCATTTAATTATACTGAAAGACACCAAGAAATTTCCCTCAGGTCCTCTATAGCCAGGAATCCAGACCTCACCACACAAGCCTGAAGCGAGACAGTCACATTCAGAGGCTCCTCCCTGCCCTAATTCACTGGGGAAGCATGGAGAAAAAGTTCATTTTCAACTATGAAGATAGGCAGTTAATGGCTATTCAACACAAAATTATAAAGTCAGTCCCCCCCCCCGCAATCCAAAAAGGGTTATAGTAAATAAAACACACAGATAAGCCCTAAAAAGCATAAGATAACACAATCTGTAACAAAGACTAGGACTCCTCAGACATTGAGAGATTGAACCATTAAAGGAACTACTCAAGTGCAACCTTGAAGAGCTTCAGCCAGAAACTTCACAACTGATAAAAAGCAGTATTATCATGGGCTTCATGGGAAAGAGCAATCTATGATGGGATGTTTGAGGGCAAACACAGGACTGTGTAAAGTTTATCATGCAATGTTTTAAGATTATGGGAGCAAAACTTACTATGGGATGTTTAAGGGAAGGATTGAAGGAGGCAAAAGGGAGGAATCAAGCTGTATCAGGGAGAATTGAGCATGGGAAAGGCAGAGAGGAATAAATAGGAGCCAGTCACACGGAGGCTGGCTGCTGGTCAGCATGCCTATGCGGCTGAGCCCTGCTCCCGACTCCCACCATCTGTCCTGGCCTCGCATTAAGATAATCCCAGCCGTTTCCTCTGCACGCATGCACGCTGGTGATCCGTTAGCTAACTGCAAGCTGGACAAGCCTGCAAGTAGGAAAGGAGCTCTGGGAGCCAGGCACCACACAGACCACAAGCCTGAGGAGCAGCTGCCAGCAACCCACCAAAGTGTGGGCAGACACTCCACCAGCATGGTCCAGGTTTGATGGGCCAGGGAGCAAGAACAGGATTAGGCCTTTTTTGTTGTTCATGTTTTCAAGAATGCTGTTTTGTGTTTCCCTGGGCACTCACCATAGCAATTTTCCTCAGTTTCTGCTGCTTGGTCTGTGCCTGGCAGCATTGATAGTGTGGGAAAGCTGCAGCCTCATACGCAGCAGACCAGGACATTTAAATAGAACAGCCCAGATCACTGCTTGCTGTCTTGAGGAGAAGCAGCTGCATCCAGGTGAACATAGATGCAAAAAGAAAGAACTTGACTGTACAGCTCCACGAACCAACAGCAATCCCTGCTCAAGTCTGGGAGGCCAAGAACTGAGATTGCTGGAGACCAGAAAAATGGTGAAACTGGGACAGTCACGAGAGTGAACTAAGTGACAACAGGGAACTTGGGAACCACTGGGCTAGAGCCTTGCCCAGACAAAGCACTCAGCTGACAGCTCCACACAATACAGCCTTCACGCAAGCAGCAAAGGATTTCAGCTCCCACTGCTTCTTCACAAACATCCTTGTTGTAGGGAATAAGAACACCAGATAAATGCCAGAGCATCAGCTGGGAGTGAAAGGGGTTTCTGCTGCAAAGGAGTACAGGGACAAGGCAGAATTCTGTATTACATGTTCAAGGGAAAAGGACAAGACATGAGCAAGAGTATAAAACTTTTAATGGGTCAGTGCATCAGTCCTTGATGCAGAGGGAAAGGAGCAAAGGGGGCTATCATTGTCCCAGGTGCTCAGAGCTGCAGAGCTGATCTGCACAGAGCAGCAAAGCAGTGGTACACACAGAGCTGCAGCAGCCTTTGCTCTCCAAGGAAGGGACCAAGGGACCTGGAAAAGCAGTTCTCACTGTCCATTCGCTTTCACTCTATGCTTCTTCTTCCTGGTAGGGACTTTAGGACGCATCATTTTGGGAGAAGGCCGGACAGCCTTCACGGGTCTCCTCTGTGCCTGCAATGAATGTTTCTTCTTCAAAGCAGGTTGTGGCAGCTTCTGCTCTTCATCAGCTTTTGATCCCTCCAATTTCTTCTTTTTTGGTGGGGGCTCCACAATGGTATCGGGGACAGCGGATGGAGCTGCCACTTCTGCAGCAGGTTCTTCATCTGAAACCAGAGAAAGGCACTGTGAGAAGAACCTGTGTGGTTTCCGCAGGGGAAGCAGCCTGGAAGGGCAGGCCCAGCCAGCTCAGCTGACCTTCAGCACTGAGTTACCTTTCTGTGCCTGGGGGATGGCATTGGAGAATTTCTTGAGCTTGGCGATGAAGAACCCATCCATATTGTGCGTGTGGGGGTAGAAACGCCGCGTGGACTTGAGGGATGGGTGGAAACGACGGTCCTTGAACCTGGAGGAGGAAGTGGGGTGAGGAGTGATGGAATACCTCTGCTCAAATCTGGCCACCAAGGAGCAGTCACATGAGCAGCTTGTGACCTGGCACGCACCTGGTGAAGCCTTCCTTGCCAAAGTCCAGGCCTGTGGGCACCAAACGGACATTGCGTTTCTTCAGGGCATAATCCACAACCCACTCATTCTCCTCCACCTGCCGGAGACCAAGCTTTAGGATCCAGAACTCACCATCTCCTGAGGAGGACGTGACCACAGCAGATCATGGTAAAAGGCTCTTACCATGATGGAGCAAGTGCAGTAGACAATGTAGCCCCCTGTCTCTGAGGCAGCATTGACTGAATCTATGGCACTAAGAATCAGCTCCTTCTGCAGGTGAGCACAGCGCAGGATATCCTTCTCATCCTGAAAGAGAAAGATAGGTTAGGATGCTCCTGGCACAGGGAAGCACCCCAGGCCTCTACTGTTGATGAGGGGCTGACAGGAGAGCAAAGCACACATAATATAGAAGAGTCTGGAGTCTTCTACAGAATTCATCTCAAAAAAACTAGCTCTAGTACAACAACAGAATAAGAAAAAAAAGGAAAAATCTATCGTAGGTATCTCTCAAGAGCAAAGCTACACAAAGTCCTTCCTCTCACGACTCATACTTGAGTCCCCACTGGTCACCTACCTTGTTGGTTTTGACAGCAGGATCCTTGGAAATGACGCCTGTTCCACTACAAGGAGCATCAAGCAAGACACGGTCGAACCCTCCAAGCACCTACAGCCAGATGTACATTTGGAATTACGCTCACAGGTGGGGACTAAGAACAAGGCTGACACTAGAGGGAGACCAGAAGATTGGGAAGGCAGGAAACATCCTTCCTCCCTGTCCATCTTCCTGCTCTATATTTAATAACAAACACACTCCCCAGCAACTCTGCTCATCCTCCTATGACAGGTGACTTTGGAGAACACAGCTTCACTAAAGAGACAGCACAGCAGCTCTGGGTAAGCGCTGTAAACAGGAACGTACCTTGGGGAACTGGCGTCCATCGCAGTTACTCACAACAGCGTTGGTGACTCCCAGCCGGTGCAAATTCCCTACCACGCTACGTAGCCGCTCAGCATTGCTGTCATTGGCCAGGATCATCCCTGTGTTCTTCATAAGCTGAGCTGCCAGAGGGCAAAACACATCAGCAAGGGGCTGAAAACCTCTTGTGCTTTTGTCTGCAGTGACAGCCACCCCCTCCTTTCCTCGAGTTCAGTCCCCCTCTATTCTCCCTTTCTGTGTAGACCACTGGAAACTCCTCACTAGACAGAGCATCCCTCCCAAGGCTCCAGAGTGGTACCTATGTAGCTGGTCTTGCCCCCTGGGGCACAGCACATGTCCAGGATGCGCTCATTCTCCTGTGGAGCCAGAGCCATGACAGGGAGAAGACTGGAGGCTCCTTGCAGCATGTAGTGTCCAGCCAGATACTCCGGGGTGGCACCTGGGCAGGAAAGGCAGAACAGTTGAAGATGACACATGAAAGGAAGGGAAACAAGAGCGTGTGAGCTCAGCCCTGTGCTGTAAAGGTGACCTCACCAATGGGCACAGAAGAGTCATAAATAACAAGTCCTGTTTTCGACCACTTTCCCAAGGGGTCAAGATTCACACCACGGTTGATTAGAGCCTGCAAGACAAGGAGAAGGGACTGAGACACCGCTCCGTGGGACAAGCAGTTCAGGACACAGCCACTGGTTCCCGCTCACCTGTGCCAGGTCCCGCCGCCGCGTCTTCAGCGTGTTGGTGCGAATGGTGACAGGGCGGGGAACCTCGTTGGCCTCCAGGAAGTTTATCAGCTGGGTGGAAGAAGAGACAGAGATACAAATGAATTCTCAGGGAGGCAGCCAAACCCCCATCAGACAGCACAGCTAAGGGCAGAGCAGGATCCCACCTCAGGGAGTGGGAAGATGTCCATGAGCTTCGTGAGCAGGAAGTCACTGTAGGAGTAGTAGGCGGCCATGTCCCGGCGCAGCAGCGCAAGGTATTCCTGCCGCGTGCGCCCCTCTTCCCGCTTCACCACAAAGTCCTGCAGCACGTCCAGGTTGCCCTTGATGCGCTGGTGAATGACGTGCAGGTCAGGCGGCTCAGCAGGTGGGAACACCGTCAAGGAATCATGAACAGAGGCTCTTTACAAGTACAATCAGCCGTGTAGAACTCACATGCCATAACAGCACCCGTGCCAGAAAGGCTCTGCTGGAATACACTTTCATCACAGCTCAGCAGATGTGGGATTCAAAACATGGAATTGGACAAAAAAGTTCACAAGGAAGAACTACAGGGAGTTTAAAAGCATTGGGTTGGTTACTTCAGATAAACGGAAAAAAATAAGGGAAAAAAACCCCAATAACAGAAATATTTTCATACTGAATACATTACCCGCAGGAGAATAGACTAAAGGTCCCCAAGGGCAACCAAGGGGTACAGAGGAGAGTAAGAAGGGAGGCAGGAAATTAAAATCACCGAAGTCCAGCACCAAGCACTTTGGATGCTAGAACTGCTGTCATCACAAATTCTGGGAATGGGTTACACAAACACCTGCCAGGAAAATCAGGGTAGAGAGGAACAAACCGCATGATAAGACATCCATATGTATTTAGGACTAGAAAGGAAATTAGGGCAGGTTCCAAGCCCCATACAGGGCGTCACAGATTTCCTAAATGTGCTATACAGAAGCACAGCATTATACGCTATCTATTAGGACAACTCAGCTAAAAATACCTTGTCATGCACAGACACCCCTGCTAAGCAATATGCATGATAAAGTCCAAGTGAAGCTCTTTGGTTGCATCCAGGCCCCGTGCTGCATCACGCACATGGCTTATGGATGTCACAGATAAAAAGGATATCCTCCTTCTCAATCTCTTCACTAGTTGGCAGTTTAAATTGTTCATCTATATCCAGGTTGAGCTGCAGATCTGGGCCCTCTTCTTCCTTCTGTCCCATTTTCTGCTTGCTTGCTTCCTCTGCTTCCTCTTCCTCATCACTGTCATCCTCACTGAGGCCTTCCCTAAGGACAAAAACCAGGATCACACAGACACTTCACAACTATCATTTCTTAGATGGCAAAACAGACAAATGAATAACACAGGCTCCTCATCTAACCAGAAAAGACTCTACAGTCTGGTGATGTTCTCACATCCTTACCTGTCAGGCTTCTGCTTTAGTGCAGCTTTTTCGATAGGCAGCAACTAAACAGAGACAAAAGATTAATCAAAAAACATTCACAATTGCCCTCTTACTTCCCACCATCTGTGAAATTTAGTTGCTCTGTTTAAAAGGGACAACAAACAAAAGCACTGAATGGTATGCTGGAAACAGCTGCTAAACTTGAAATCATTCTTGTGAAGGAAAGAAGGGGAGAGTTCTCCATTACCTCCCCACCCCTGCCGCTAAAGCCATTGTTTTCCCCCAGGCCAGAGGAGTCCTTTCAGCCAAAAACACCAAGTATTTATTGTGTAACTAAGGGCAGTAAGTTCCTACCTCTTCTTCCTCTGATGATGAGGCACCATAATCATCCACCATCTCCTCACTGCTCCCATCCTCCTCCTCTTCCATCTCCCAGCTGCCCTCTTCCACCTCACCATCGCTGGATAATTCCACATGGTTTCTTTTAGGTTGGGTTTTCTTGGCTTTGGCTGGAGCCAGCCATTTGGAATTGCCATCACTGAAGCCAGACCGACCAGAGGCAGCTTGTCTTGCTGCCTTTACAGCACGTTTCTCCTTCTGTGGGGACACCTGCTCTTCAGCTAGAGGCAGAAGTGGTTAAAAGTTAGGCATTATTTCCAAAAGCAGCTGCTCTGCTTTTTCAGTTGTTATACAAAAAGGCCTTTGTCATAATCCTGAGCTGCCTGTCCAGAAGGAGGGACTACTTGCTCTCTACATGTCATAAACTACTGGACATATTCTCACCTCTCCCCTAGTAGACCTTTAAGGAGACCTAACTAGAATTACCAAATTAAAACACTGCTACAAAATACTTGTGGTTTTTGCTCTAACATATTACAGTACCCTCTGTCCTGAATCTTTGTCTATCCGTCCTACTGCGAGAGCTTCCTGGGCTACACAAGATGTAACACGGACATTCAAAAGCCTCAGCTACAAAAGCAGCCTGCAACAACCTTGCTGTGAATGGAGGGTAAGTAAAAAATGGATTTAACATGCACAAAAAAGACTTTTTACTAGTTCTTTAGACAACACTGCCTCCTGGCACAGTAGCCACCAGAAATCAGATAGAATTCATTGTTATTATCTATTAGAGAGCACCCAAAGGAAGGCCAAGATGATGAAAGGTCTGGAAGGGAAGCCTTGTGAGGAGCAGCTGAGGTCACTTGGTCTGTTCAGCCCGGAGGAGACTGAGGGGGAGACCTCATTGCAGGCTCCCCACTTGTGAGGGGAAGAGGAGGGATGGGCACTGATCTCTTCTCTGTGGTGACCAGTGACAGGACCCAAGGGAATGGCAATCAAAGTTGTATCAGGAGAGGTTTAGGTCGGATATCAGGAAAAGCTTCACCCAGAGGGTGGCTGGGCACTTGAACAAGTTCCCAAGGAAGTGATCACAGCACCAAGCCTGTATGAGTTCAAGAAGTGTCTGGACAACACACTCAGGAATATGGTAGGACTCTTGAGGTGGTCCTGTGCAGAGCCAGGAGCCGGACTCCATTATCCTTATGGGTCTCTTCCAACTCAGGATATTCCGTGATTTAAAATAATGAAACTCCACATGTGCCTTGCCTTAAAAACGACACCGGAGCTGGACGGCAGAGGCAGCGCCCGGTTCGGACCCCACTTCCACTCACCCGTGGGCTCCTGCCCTCCTCCTGCTCCTCCGGGCGGCCTCCTCCCCGCCGGGCCGATGCCCGCTCCCAGTCGCCTCTTCGCAGCCCTGCATCCGGAGGGGAAGCGGCCATCAGCCCCGGCCCGGCCCGCACACCCCGTCCCGCCGAACCGTGCCCCTCACCTCTTTCTCCCGTGACTGGAGAGCTTCTTCCTGCCGGTCTCCGGCTCTGCAGGAAGACACGCGGCGGTCAGACGGCCGCGGGCGCCGCGGGGCGGCCGCGGGCCGGTGCAGGCCGCACTTACCTGGCGGCAAGAAGCGGGCGAGCTCCACCTCGGCCCCGCGCTGCTTGCGGGCCTTGCGCCCGGGGCCGCGCTTCTCCTTCCTGGTGGGGTCGAGCTTCCGCCCCATGGCTGCGCCGCGGGACCCCGCGCGCCTCCGCCACACGTGCCGCGCTCCCCGCCACCCCGGCGCAC
>VZTX01011223.1:38397-59503 GCA_013400915.1 Pardalotus punctatus
CCAGCGCCGCCGCTCTTGATCGCTGATTGGCCCGGCCGACAACGTCACGGCGCGGGTCGCCCACCCCCCGAAGATACCGCAGGTACGGCGGCAGCGGCGCCGCAGGGCCTGCGGGACGGGGAGAGGCCCCGCCGGCCCCTACAGTGAGGCTGCGGCCCCGGCAGCGGGACTCCTGTCGTAGGCACGCACCGGCACGGTGCAGGTTTGCCCTCCCCGAAGAACTCGGGCTCTGCAGGCACAGCCGGGGCAGGGGGTAAACAGCTCAAGGTAGGCAGCTGCGAAAGGCAGACGGCAGAGGCACGGGGGAAAGTAGTTACAGAATCAGAGCGGGTAAAGGTGGGAGGGCAAGAGGGCTTAAAGATAATCTAGCCCAACATCCCTGCCACGAGTAGGGACACCACTCCTGACACCAGGTTCATCACTGCCACGGTTGGGGTATCTACTACCCTTCCCAAAGAGGTGTAGGATAACCCAAAAGCTGCTCTGCTACAGAAAAAGACGTAACTACCTCTTCTTTCAAATGCTGAGACCACATACTTACCCCACTACACTCATGATACTAGAGACAACAAAATAAAATACAAGGAAACTTTATTTTTCAGTTTTATCAACGTTTTGCTCTGTTTTTTGTTGGTTTTTCAATGTTGTTTGCTTTTGTCTTCAAGCTGCTTATTAGTTGACAAGTCCGGTCAGTTTTTGTATTAAAAAGGATTTTGATGGAGGTAGCTTTGTCTCTGTCCTGGCTTTTGCTTGGTCTTGCCTGCGCACTTGTCTCAGTAAACAAACTCAAAATAAAATTAAGAACGAAAACTGGAATTCCAGGCGGAGGCAACGAGCAATGCAGCCAGGTTCTCCATGTAACAGACATGGCGCTGGGGCCTCCAGTCACTATATACAGAGTCCATCATATATCCATCCCCCTCTCTCCTAAACACACTCCTTGCTCCAACGGGCTGGCTGCAGAGGAAGGAGTTTCTTCTCCTCCCACAGACCTGAGCAGCAGCTTCCATGGAGGGAAACAGCACCCAGTCAGGAATGTCAGGCAGAGGGGTAGAGTGTGAAGGGGTGGGGTAGGGGTGTCACTTCAGCTTGGCCGAAAGGTCAACAGCACTGGGCCAGGGACTTACTGCTGCTGGGCCACCTGTAGGGCGAGAGAGGAGGACCTGAGACTCACGGGCTGGTCACCAGAGTTCAGCTTGGCCCACGGAGCCCCCCTCCCCCCATAACTCCCTTACTGACCAGAGAGGGTACGTACTTGTTGGGGAGGGGGCGGCGGCGGGGGCTCGCTGCTGCGGTTGGCCAGGCGGCTGAGGATGTTGCGCTCCGACATCTGGAGGCGCACTGCCACAGGTGGGATGCGGGCAATTGTGGCAGGCAAACGAGTCACATCTGCTTTCATGTCACTCAAAAGCTCCTCCAGCTGCTTCAGAACTAGAAGAGAAAGGGATATCTGTTCCGACGGGAAAGGGACACCCCAGAGGGAAAAAACCAGAGGGGACAGCAATGCTAAGCACCTATCCCACCCTTGTTTAACACACCGCATTACCTTTGTGCAGCACAGCATTGGCTGGTTTATTCCCAGCCATTGATTCCTTGGATAGGTGCTGGTGGCTCTCAGCCAGGCATTCTACCTCTGCAAAACGTGTGTTCAGAGCCATGGATGGGTGAGATGGGTCTTCGGACATGTTCAGATAGGCAGCTCGCCGCAACTGTTCCTCGATCACCAGCGCTTGCTCCAGGAGCTGCAAGGCGGGGTGGGAATGAGTCTTTCACCAGCTGCCCAAGAGGGAGCCTTCTGGAGAGGCAGCACCCCCAGTCTCTCCTAATCCAATTCTCTACCATCTCCTAAGGTAAGATTGTGTAGCTGAACCTCCTTTCACCAGCCTGTTTTACTGAGTAGCCCAAAGAAATAAGGGCTTGGTGAAGCTAAGTCAGATACACAAGAAAACCAGGCTACATTCAGGTTTAATAGACTCCTACAACTCCTCTAGTATTTTCATTCATCCTCTGAGTCTTTTTACACATTCTTTTTTGAGGCAAAGAGGATGCAGACTGCTCTTTGAACCCAAGGGAGGAGTATTCCATGCTATTTACAGCGTCTAAAATCTTGTAAGCATTTGGAGAAACCAGCTAGAAACCAGTCAGTGCAGAACTGATCATTCAGTCTATAGTCCATGTTTTGCCCCAAGACTGAGACCTACATGGCTTTTACTTGGATTAATCTTAAATCACTCCCAAAACTAAGCTATGTTCACTCCTAAAGAGGATGAAGCAGAGACTGAAGACAGCCCTTTCACCCACCGAGAGAGCTCTGTTCAGACATACGGAGCGGGTTGTAGCAGACCAAACAGAAGCTGTGATGAAAACAGCCACTTGAACCTTACACCGCCGGCATACCCAGTTGTTCAACAAACATTTGGACAGAGAGCAACTGAACCAAGCTCCCCAATACCATTTCCAGAAAAAAAGGGAACTCCTATCATGGGGCAACTGTGTGATCCTGAGATTGTACTGCTTCTTTTATTACCTCTAAAATAAAAAGCACTGCATAAACCTTTCACTTTCTTGGTGGAAACTTAGGACTGCAAGCACTTGTTCTTAGAGATCCAGGCAGTTATCACACTGAAGAGAAATCCTTACCTTAAATCTCCTTGCCAAGAATTTATTCTTTATTTCCAGGAAGTTACCCCTGTTCATCTCACCCTTGAAGGGCTCATTGAGGATGGCGTAACGTGGATCATTCTGAATATCCTGCCAACGGGCATAGCCATGACTGAGATGGGATGAGCTCAGGCAAACAAAGGCAGTGAGAACAAGGGAATACACAGCCCAGGCAGTACTGTTTTCCAGAGGGGGTGGGGAAAGGGGGGACAGAGAGGGGAGTAACAGAAGCCAAGGAAGAGGAATGAGAACTATGTCCTGCTAAGTCTTTATATGCTGCAGGAAGCTCCCCCTCCCACCACCACTTTCACTCTTGTGAAGAGGATAATGCACTCTCTCACTTAACCTAGTCCAGTCAGAGCCAGAACGACCACCCTTCACCGTGACAAATTATGTACAAGGTGGGAAAATGTGTCTGTCATGGCAAGGATACTTGATAATCCCAGCAAGGAGCCAGTAGTCATGACGCCGGTGCCAAATCTCATAGGTCTTCTTGGTGACAGTTGCAGCCCGCTCTTCATTCTGCCAGAGGGAATGTAGTTCTGGAAAGGCAAGAGACACCAGAACAGTTGGAAGCTATTTCACAAACATAAGCAGGAGCTTATAAACAAGTTCAAGCAGGTAAGGACCTCATACCAGTGAAACCACCATCTGCTATGTTGAACATGAAGCGCTGCTTTACTGCCTTCTTGTGCCTTTCATCTACTGACTCCTTCAGCATCTCTCCATTCTGCAGCATCACCACATCTCTCTTATCATCGTCCTTTTTCTCATCTGTACACACAGGAAATTAGTAGAACAAACATGGTAGATACTGCAACAAGTTGGATCCACAAGGAATCCTTGCAGGAAAAGGGTTAAGGAAGAGAAGCGAGTTATCATGCCTCACCTTTCTCATCCAGAGTGATTATAGGAGGTTCAGGGGGATTCTCAATAGCTGCTCTGTCTTCCACTTTCTCCACATCAGCTGTAGCAGAGAAGGGGAACATGAGATGCACAGGAACATAGCAAGTCCACAATTTTGTTCTTCAACCAGTGAAACCAAATACTATTCTGTAACTCCCCCAATTTTCTACATTCAAGCCTGTTTCTTTAGGATGAGGTGCTCTGTACCTTTGCTTTCTACTTCCATTGGTTCATCTGGTCTTTCCTTCACCTCAGTTTCCTCTACTTTTTTTTCATCTGCTTCTGTGGAGTTCACTGGGGATTTTGCTTCCTGGGGTGGTGTCTCCACAGGCTGAGCACACTGCTGAGGACAGAATCAGTGAGACACAAGGTACAGCAGTGCATGGAAACAGAACACAATCACAGTCATTTGGAAAGCAAAGACACACAAAAATGTGGGGCAAATTCTGAGGACCAGAGTTATCTTCAAGTATTGCTCCAAGGACTCATCTCTGCCTCAGCTGACAGATGAAGAGGGGGCAGACCTAGAGAAATTCACAAGAGAAATTACGAGGCAAACAAGCCACCTAACACTCACCTCCATAGGGACCTCTGTTTCAGTAGCAGAGGCACTGAGCTCCTTCTCTGGTTCAGATGGCTCTCCTTGCTCCTTAGCACTAGCTCCTTCTTCTACTTTTACTCCTTCTTCTGTGCATTTCCCATGCCAGAGCAGCACATCAGACAAAAGAAGAGAAGCAATCAGTGAGGTCTTTTCCTCCCTGTTACCAAGCACATTTCTCCTTTGCTCCCACAGATCAGGCCTATCAAAATGGAACTAACAGGACCCCCCTTTCCTGCCCACTACCAATGCTGGGCTTCTCACTGATGTCAGCTCATCCCAGGAAAACTAGTGTCCTCTCTTGCCTTTAAGGGCTTGCACATGTCTTTGGGAGCCCTCCTAACATGAGAGTAAGCTGATCTGCGTCCACCCCCAGACCCCACCACCACAGCTCTGGTGAGGGGAACAGCCAGGGTAAGGTCAGGACGCAGGGTTGTACAAGAGGGGAGCCCTCACCAGGTGGAGGAACAGGGGCAGGTGTATTTGGCTGTGTATCCCCAGGTGTCGAAGGAGTTGGAGTTTTGGGAGAGGGTGAGCTAGGCTGTGAAAGTTTCTTGTTCTCCTCTATCTCTGCCAGTTCTGGCATACTCCAGCGGCCGTTCACATGCTCAAATTCTTGCACCTGCATGAGAGGGAGAGAAAGATGTATCACTAGAGGAGTTGTATAAAGCTCATCCTTACATCTATAGAGGCAGACCACTGAGCACACAACAGAAGTAGGTGTGAAAGAGGAAACTCCCTAACTCAAGACCCCAGTGACTACAGTTGTATGGACAGCAAAGGCCACGCTGCTCCGCTAAGCACCTACCTTTTTGCGTATAAGTGACATAACCCCAATGCGAGTAAGGACGTGCTGTCGAGAAAGACCTTCCCGTGGGACCCCATCTGCAAAGGTCTCTGCACCATCAGCTCCAGGTTCACACAAATGGCGCATGAACAGCGAGACATAGGCCCTGCAGCAATTGAGAGACAAGCAAATGGTCCATAAATCATGTGATCTGGAGGTATGCATTGTCAGACCCCTTCCAGCACACAAGGGAAATTACCCTGGGACTCTTAACCCATAGTAACACAAGTTCTGGGGCTCCAGGCTCCTTCAAGGAAAAATTTCCTGACAAAATCACTACATATGTAAAAGACGCACAACTAATTCAAGAGTCTTGAGCTAGAAATAACCATAAGCCCAAGACTCTGGGAGAGTATTCATTACATGCTTGTATAGCCATGCTACTCCTCTAAAGGCATTTGCTTTTGGTGACTGAAGAGTCAGGTCCAAGTAAGAGAGCTACCAATAACCCCCTTATATCTCTCCCAGCTTATACTTCACTCTCCCACAAAGAATCAACCAATACATTGTAGTCTCTAAGAAAAGGCCCAACTCCCATTCTTCTCCAAAGGAACTAGATGCTGTCAGTCCTTCCATTCCTGCCTAATGCAGGCTCACTTGAACTCTTTCTCTGACTTGCCACGGAGGTCACGAACAAGCCACTGAGTGGTGAAGGCATCCTGAGGTGGCATTCCATAGCGCATGATAGCATTGAGGAAGGCTTTCCGCTGGCGAGCATTGAAACCCAGCACCTAGAATGAAGGAGCAGACAGATATGGCAAGAGCAATACAGGAGCAGCTGGGATGCAAATGCTTTCCCTGGTACAACTTACCTCGATGTTCCCTCCCACACGGGCCAGTAAGGGAGGCAGAGGTTTGTCCTTATCATTCCTCAGGCCCTTGCGGCTAGGCCGACGAGCTGCTGAAGAGAGAAATGCAGCTAAGTAAAGAGACAACGCACAGCATGTTGTTGTGCGCATATTGCCCCGGCAGGAGAGCACCACGGAACATATAAATTGCCCAAATCAAGTCCCAGGTGTTTCCACACTCAAAGCAACCCAGGAACTCTGGCTTCAGCAGAACTTACCTTCAGACCTCTCATCAAAGTCCTCATCTCCTTCTTCAGAAGCAACTGAATAATCTGACTGATTATCTGACTGGTCATCCTGCCAGTCTGAAAGAAAAACAGCACGTGAGCCTGAGACGCTACTCCGTTACTTCCCAGCAACACATACTTACACCCATTTTTCCCTCAGGGTCCTGTGGGGATTTGTACCTCTATCCTCCTGTGAGCCATCGTTGTAGTTAACTTGCTTGCGAATACGTTTGCCCTTGCCCAGATTCCTGGCTAGATCCTCCTGTTGTTGCTCATAATGGTGACGCAGCAGTTTCTCCCAGTAATCAGGATCCACCGACTCCTCCTGCTTAATGATCTCCCGTTCAACCTCCTCTTCCTCCTGCCAGAGAGGTAACAAATTTAGTGCCCTACACTCCCAGTTCCAGCCTGTCATAGCAGATATATGCCTGCTTGCCCTTAAAAGCTTCAGAGCTCAATTTACTTAATTGATCATCCATCACTCCGGAGAACATATTAGCTGACATCCACCTCATACTCACCCCCATCTCCTCCTCACGGACCACATACTGGGCCACCTTGAAGGAGCTGAGATATTCATTCATGCCCTGAAGTTCTGTATCTTCTGTCTCATCCTGGTTCCGATCCAACAGACGCTCAATTGCTTTGTCATCATAGTGGATGACACTACTGTCCTCACCTTCTTTGTTATCCCCTAAAAAAGAGCACAGGCACTGTTGCTGCATGGATCTCAAGGGACTAAGAAAGGGAACGCCACCCTAGACCTCTCTGTAGAGCTATAATCAGCACTGTGTCTACAGTCTCTCACTAAATAAGGAGCCAGGTCCCCCCACCCTCTCCAGTTCTACTCCCAGACACTCACCCCCCTCAGTAGCCTCATCCTTGAAGAGCTCTTCAGTGCCAAATTTGAGAATGTCATCAAGTTCCTGTTTGGACATGGAGCCTGTCTTGGAGCCCAACCCTGGTCTCACTACCAGATGAGTTAGCATCATCTTCTTCTTGGCCACCTGAGTGATACGCTCCTCCACTGAGGCTCTTGTCACAAAGCGGTATATCATCACTTTCTTGTTCTGTCCAATTCTGTGTGCACGGCTGAAGGCCTAGAAAAGAGACGTGCTCAAAACAATCTAGAGCTACACAAGCAGCAGTCTGATACACGCCACCTACCTCCACAAGCTTTCTACCTGCCTTCATGCTGGCTCTTAGCCTTAGTGAAGGCTGTATCCTGGAAGAACCCCTCCACTATTTCAGTTCCCATCTCTACCCATCTCACTGCTCTAATTTTGTAATTTCTAGAGGGGAAGTCCCGCATTCCTTCACTCCTTCTAGTGATTTCATTTCCCCTCTTCCTGAGGATTACTCCACAGGGAGTGATCTCATTCAGACTCACCTGGATATCATTGTGGGGGTTCCAGTCTGAATCATAGATAATCACAGTATCTGCTGTGGCCAAGTTAATTCCAAGGCCCCCAGCTCGAGTTGAAAGCAGAAAGCAGAACTGCTGAGCTCCAGGAGCTATGATAAAAACAGAGAACAAAAGTAATCAAGGGAGAGTACAATACTCAAAGAAGGATTTGCATCTGACCCACACCACTTGACAGGGAATTACTACTAATTTAAGATTTCAAGAAAGCAATGGAAAACTTGGGGCACAACAATCCCATGTTGAGCACTAAGCATATACAAGGCAAGTTGTCATTTTACAGAAAATAAGAGACTATATACCATTGAAGCGATCAATAGCCTCCTGACGCATGTTCCCTGTGATTCCTCCATCAATCCGCTCATATTTGTACCCTTCATGCTCCAAAAAGTCTTCTAGAAGGTCCAGCATTTTAGTCATCTGCACAGCAGAAAAACACCACCACAGCAGAGTGAGGGACAAGGGGATACCAGACCAACAAACTTCTTTTTCAGAAAAAGCATTCCCAGCCTTAAGGTTTTCCTCCTGTACCTGAGAGAATATAAGCACCCTGTGACCTCCTTCCTTCAGGTTCTTTAACATCTTCTGAAGCAGCAACAGCTTTCCAGAAGCTCGAATAAGTGCACTACCATCATACATGCCATTTGGCATTTTTGGAGCTTCCTAGGAAGAAAAAGACAAAGAGGGAAAAAGGGGCAAGGGACAAAAACAGCTTGAAGGGATGTAACTCAGTCTTAGTCTCCAGCTGATGCTGGCCCACACCTGGTAACTCAGCTTGGCACAACCACAAGGTATAGCACCGTCTGTATGAAGCATCAGTGCTACCCTGCGCCTATTCTCTTGCAATCTAACTCCTGTATACCCTCCCCTCTTTTCTTACTTAGTCCCTACTCTCAGAGTCTTCACCATTTTATATGAGTCACAAGATACAGAAGTGGCTTTCCAGCATGTTGGGTCTAAATAAAGATATGATGAAAAAACATGTAGAAGCAAAAAGAGAGAAACAGGAACCCCTCCATGCTTCACCTAGGGAGCTAACTGGCTCTCTGATAACCGCCACCAGGGAATTTCCTTATACAGAACAAGTGACTGGACATACCATAGCAGCCACAGGAAAGAGGTAGGGGTGGTTACAGCACTTCTTCAGATCCATAACAACATTGAGCAATGAGACTTGGTTACCACCGCCCCGTGCATTCAGTGCCTCGAAGTTTCTTGTCAAAATGTATTTGTAGTATTTCCTGAAAACAAAAAAGAAAATAGAGCAACTCAGACAAAGTTCTCACGAGAATGACTAACCTACTCTTCTGTTGCTTAACTCTGCACAGGTCCTGGCATTACCTGCCAGCTACCTAGGCTATGCCAGTGGCATTCACTATCTCTTTATTCCTTGCACCAGAGGACAGGATTAGTCCTTCTGCTCAACTGGCAGCCTACTGTGCAGAAAACCCTGCAGAGTAAGGATAAGGCTGTTCCAGCATCCTTTCTGAAATTGCAGAGCAGAGAAACAGTAGCTCAACAGCAGGCATTCTCTTCATCCCCACACTCACTTCTGCATGGGACTCAGCTCCACTCTGACAATGAGTTCAGTCTTAGATGGCATATTCTTGAAAACATCAGCCTTGAGACGCCTCAGCATATGTGGGCCCAGCATGTCGTGCAGCTTCTTGATCTGATCTTCCTTGGCAATATCCGCAAACTCTTCTAGGAAGCCCTCCAAGTTACTGCAGGGAAACAGACACTCAGCAAACGCCACAAGGAAAAAGAGCAAAAGAGCAAGTGAGGGGATAGGAATGACAAGACAGGCAGGCTGACTTGCACTGCAAGACATACTGGAATCTCTCAGGCGTCAGGAAGTTCAGCAGGTGGAACAGTTCTTCCAGGTTGTTCTGCAGGGGAGTTCCTGTAAGCAGCAGCTTGTGCTGGAGGGAGTAACCATTCAGCACCCGGAAGAACTGGAAAGGAGAGAGCAGGGAAGAAAGTGGGAAAATAAACCAAAACACACAAATATGTCAAAGGCTTATTAAGTCATAGGCTTACAAACAAAAAATCCTCCTAGGAAAAAAGTTGACACCAAGCTAGGGTTCAATTTAGATCACATCAGCTGTCTGGACAAGAGCTCCAAGTAGTTCACATTCCAGTCAGGGTCACTAGACTGATCTTACATCATTGTTCTGCATAGCTAAAACATGACTGCAGCAAATCCTAGGAGCCATCAGGTGCTGGCAGGTTTCCTTTGCTCTTACAAGTTACAAACTCTTTCAGACCACCAATCATTTCTAGACTGCTGTATTATGTATTTTTTCTGGCTAAATGAGTGTTCCACATTTCTACAACTACTCTGCCTTGAGAATTCTAGAAATAACTAAGTCACTCTTTCTATTCATATCAATCCTGGCAGTGCTCCAGAGCTCTGAACAAGCAGTGGAAAAAAAGAGCTAAGGGTTTGCCAATGTATCTTAAAGCTAATTTGTGCTGGTTTTCACAACAATGAAGTAATTTCAGACAGATGTAGTGAGCAGTTAAAGTACTGCACTGAAAAGCACAAGAGTACCATGTTCACCTGTGCAAATTGACAATAAAGCAGTGATTTATTTATGAGCTTGGCCATTTCTTTGCATACCTTACACTTAGCATGATACAAGGTCAAACTTCATGAAAGCAGCATTACTAGATGTCAAACAAAAATCAAATCACTTATATTTTGGTTACTGCACCAGAAGAGTACTTCTAGTGGCCTCCACAGGGGTTTATCTTTCCATGTAGTTATAGTTAAAAATACTCTTATTTTGGAATCAAATGCAGAAGCTACTAATTATATCTGCAGAACTTTAGGAAATAACCCCAATTTGTCAAGAAGCATCTGACCTATCTATCTTGCAGCCAAACACCAAAAAGCTGTTCTTAAAGGACAGGAAACTGCTAAAGAAAAAGATTTAATGGCTCTGCATAGTGTCATAGTGTAACCTTGAGCCTTTACATCCTCTTTCAATTAATGAATATTAATAGTAAGCATTCATCCCTACTTCCAATGGTTTCAATGCTAAGCATAGAACAGCATCCAGTCTTAGTGCCTACAATAAAATAAGATCTAGAAACTGAACTGCAAGCACAGCTGTGATATCTCAGGAAGATGCCTCATGCCAAGATCCAAAACACTAAAGCCATTTAAATAAAACAAACAACAACAACAAAAAAAAGAAATCAAGTAGCAATTTTGTCTTACACAGTCTCCAAGAACCTCTAAAACCAGCTTTCCAATAATAATTGGTTTTGGCATACTGAGCACTAGAACCCAGCTGAAGGCTGACAAATCAGTAACAGAATTAAGGCATAAGGCCCAGGAAGGGGCTGGATTAAGTAAGTACAGTCAAGTCTACTCAATTCAAGCAACCTCAGTTAAGGTGCAGCCTCATATAAAAGCATCTATATGGCTTTCAGCACCTATCCAGGCATTTTTTTAACATCTCTGCCCACGTTCCATTTCTGTAACACCTAATTAGTTTTGCTACAAAGCCAGATGAATGCAGACAGCAAGCCTACTCTGGAAGCAGGGTAATTCTGCACATGGAGCATGTTTACGCTCAGCATGGTAAACCTTTTCAGAATAGAGGTGGCGCAGATATGTGATCTGCTTTCAGAGAAGTCATTTAGTACTTGAGAGTAACAACTACATCCAGGTTTTTCTGTTTTCCAGTCTTCAACAATTGCCCATTCACCTGGAAAGAAAGCTGTTTTAACCAGTGATCTGTATAAGTAAAGTTGCTGCCAATGATGACCGATCTCCAAGTGCACACCGTTGATTTTTCTTTTTAATAACACATCAGATTTACTACTGAACAAACAACTAAGAGCTATCTCTCTCCCCTGCAACATATGCCATGCCTATGAACCACCTATGCTTCTCTGTACCTTTGACTGATTGTTCTTCAGTCTGTGAGCTTCATCCACAATGAGACAGGCCCAGTCAATAGAGCCTAGTATGGCCATATCAATTGTGATCAGTTCATAGGAGGTGAGAAGTACATGGAACTTGACAGCAGCCTCCTTCTGCAAAGGAAAAGGATGAACATGTAATGGGATGGAGGATGCAGTATTACTCCATCAAGTTACCCTGATGAGCCCTGGTCAAACAGAACACCAAAAACTTTTCACACCCACAGTTTCCTGTCACAAGATTCAAAATGCTGCCCAAACTATTTTAACCTTTTAACTCCCTATTACTCTCAACATATGTCAGTCTCCTCAACCCCCTCAGTACCTGTTACTTTTGGACAGTTGCCAAATACTCTAACATGTTTAACAAGTAAGTAGTGAGTAAAGGCATGTTAGGGAATTGAGATTTGGAGAACAGTGGCTCCTCAAAAAGCTAAGACTTAAAAAGAGAAATAGTTCACCATGTGTCTCTAACCCAAGACAAAATTGAACTTTAAATTACTGTTAGTACTTAATGCTGTTACATTTTGAGGGAAGGAAATGAGTCTATATCTGCCTCTACCACTGAAAATGCTTTAGCTTCCATCCTGGTTTTACTAGGAAGATTCAAGTTCTACAAAAACTAGCCCCCTCGCTCAGGCTCTTCCTTCCTGTCTGGGCACAGAACACAATTTCTCAGATATCTGCGAATGGCCTCACTGTCAGCCAATTCCTCAGAGATTAAAAAGTTCATACATTTTTTGGTGTATTTGTCTTTTTATATTTTGACATTGACTTAGATCTGCAGAAAAGATGCACAGGTTCACAGGTTAAGTAGGGAAGACAGAGGGACTTGCCTATAGTCAGTATTCCCTTGGTCTGATAGTTATCTTTTTCCACTACTGGATTAGTTCAGACTAGGAGGAGTGTTTAAACAGTCTACAGCAGGAGTCTAAACGCCCACTTGTCATCAATTTGCAGATACTTCCCCTTGGAAACTACAAGCATAGTCAGTTCCCAGAGACAGCAGAGTATCTGAATCTCAGGTGCTGAAAGGCAGTCTAGTGCATCTCGATTCAGGTTTGTGTAACAGCAGAGTTCCGTACCTTCATTCTGGATGCTTTTTTGCCTCCACGTATGGCATTATCCTCAAAAGTGAACTCATTCTCACGGATGATGGCCCGGCTGTCTTTGTCCCCAACGTAGGTCACTACATACATATCTGGGGCCCACATCTCAAATTCTCGTTCCCAGTTGATGATTGTGGACAGTGGGGCACTCACTAAGAAGGGACCCTTTGAGTGGCCCTACAAATAGAGTCAGTAAGAGCATTAGATGACTACAATCACTAACACAGGCAGAATCTCCCTGGGCAGTGGCCTCCCAGCTCTCACCTCTTTGTACAAGGAATACAGGAACACTGCTGTCTGCACAGTCTTTCCCAGACCCATTTCATCCGCCAAGATTGTATCTGTGCCCTGGGCCCAAGAGAAGCGCAGCCAGTTCAGTCCTTCCAGTTGGTAGGGATGCAAGGTCCCCCCCGTTACATCGAGGTACTCCGGCTGCCGGTCATATTTCACTGTTGGCTATAGCGGAAAGAAGGAAGAGTTGAGATCCTTTACCTTACTCAAGGTAACAAGAGTCCTTTCTTAGTCACCCTTATATTCACCAGTACAGATGAGGCTTCACAGATGACAACCAGACTAGCACCAAACCCAATTCCCAAATGGCCAAAGGCATCCAACAAGAAGCCTTTTCTGTTGTAAAACTGTTCCACCAAGAGCGAGGCAGTCTGATCCAAGGGACACAGTGGACCTTTGTATGAAGGCCCTCTAATGCCATTTATTCTTTGGGCCATGAAGGAGATCTAAACCATATGCTGTTCACTCTTCAGTTTCCTATTTACCTGCTGGCACCCCAAAGTAAGCAGCTCTATCAGATGACTTCTAAGCAAAAAAACCAGTAACTTACATCTACTGTGGGAGTCTCGGGGGGCCTTTCCAGTTTCCGCATCTTCACTTTCTTTAACTTCTTACCAGGCCTGCCCTCTTCACCTCGCATCAGCTCCCTGTGCAGAGACAGGCCCAAGGACACTTAAGTTTAATGACTTTTTATTAGCAGATCAAGAGAAAACTATTGCAGACAATAGCAGGGCAATCACCCAACTGAACTAGGTTAGAGAGAACAGGGCTGGAACCTTCACGAACTGGTGGGGAGGCACAAAGCCTTTGCCCAAAGGCATAAGAAGTCGGCAACAAGAAGATGCTCCCTGCCTATTTCCATCTGTTAATCCAGCCAGTGCTAGGGGCTGACATACTGCAGTACTTCCTCTTGAAGGAAGGGAAATGAAAACAACCTCTAGGTACTCCTCCTACCTGTGATTCCAGTAGGCTTGCTTGTAGAGGTCATAATCTTGAATATCCACATCTTCACTTTCCCAGGATGCCTGGTCATAGGGTAGGTCTCTCCATTTAATCAAATAGTGGACATTCCCCTTCTTATCAACACTGCAGATGAAACCAGTAAGTTTTAAGCACAGTGCCATGGCAGTACTCCCCCAATCCACTCAAATGGAAGAAAAGCGAAGGACTCTTAGTGAAGCAGCAGAAACAGAACAATGTTTGTCATATCAACAAAAAACTCCCACTGCTTTTCCCAGTTGTACTGCAGTTTAGCTCATCCACTCTCCCTTAGCCCTGCTTAAAGGCTTTGTTGAAAATCCTCGTTGTTACACCCCCTACCTATGATTAAGGATCCTGTGGATCATCATCCACTCTGGCTTGATCCCATATCGATAGAAGCGCTCCTCCATCTCAGCGTATTTGGGGTCCTTGTTTTTTCTCTTTCGGCTTTTCTCTTCTTCCCCTCCAAAGTCTCCCGAGGGTGGCTCATCCATATCATTTTTGCGTTGGTAGTTACGAAACATGACCTGGCAGTGCAACTCCAACTGCAGTCAGGACACAAGCAGTTAGTAGGTGTTTTACCCTCAACTATCCCCCCCTTACGCCATGGTTAGAGTCCCCCACTCACCTGCAGCTCTGACACCCAGGAGCAGTGCCAGTAGGACATGCCCTGCCATTTGACAAAGAACTGCCTTTCAGGCCGACCCTCCAGAGGCTTTGGAGGTGGAGCATTAGGGTCTGCATCAGGAGGACGTGGTGGTGCGGGGCCAACTGGGGGCTGACCCCATTTCCAGATCAAGATCTTCTGCACCTTTCCTTTCAAAGCTGGGCACTGGAAAGTTAAACAGAGCTTGATGCATCACAGTGTATGTGCTCTAACACAGAAGCACTGAGGAGCAAAAACAGAGTCACTTTTATAGCTTCATTACACAGAGTTTGCTAGGTTTGATGAGGCCAGTAGTCTGCCCAACCCAAACTTCACTAAGAGTTTGGGCAAAAAATATTTTGCTCTAGAACTAAGGGTCCAGCAAAAGCAGCTTTTTTTGGTCATCACCTTGTAAGTTTTTATTACCTAATGAAAGCAACTAACACCATTTATATTACTTATTTCAAGAACTTTCTGGAAAAGTGTGGTATTTCTCTAAACTATCTAATAATAAGGATCTTGGCATTACAGAGCTTATAACAGTGCAAAAACACTTTGTCTCAGCATCAGTTATAAATTGCTTTAAGCACTGAATTTGCTTGCACTTGTTCTCCTGGTTCTAGACACATACAGGAGCCAAAAAAATGAGCCCTGGCATCCTGGACCAAAAACTGCCTGCCCAGCTACCCTGTAGATGGGCAAATCTCATGAGAGCCAAAGGCTGTAGCCTCGTTCTTCCCACTGTCTGGAGAAAGCAAGTCAATCAACAAGGCACAATACAGCTACAAAAAGTCAGGCCTTCATTTTTTATGAAAAAAGCGTATGAGGAGATAGTCTTCAAAGGACTATGTATTTCCATAGAAATATGATGATCCAAAGGGATTAATCAGCTCTTGTAGCAATAGGAGAATGGCACGAGCAGAAACTCACAGTGCAGCGAGGACACAGCCACTCTCCATTGGGAATCTCAGGCAGTGGGGGATTCAGACAGTGGATGTGATAGGATGAAGGACAGGCATCACAGCACAGCAGCTCTCCTCCATCCTTGCAGACTCTACAGAACTCCATATGGTGGTCATCCTCTTCCTCAGCATCCCCCACTACATCCTCCAGGATTTCCTCACCTTCAGAGTTATCCTCCTTTGCTTCCCACTGAATGCCCTCTTTTTCCTATAGGAGAGGGATATCAAAAAAACAAAGTGATTATTTCATTAGCACAGAAGAGCACCCCAAGTTACTTGACATCCCCCTCCTCCATAACCTCTTACACCATTTTGGGAATCCAATACTCACACAGTGTGGGCAGCTCCATTTGCCCTCTGGAGCTTTCTCCATATCTGGGTCCAGGCAAACCATGTGGTAGGCACGAGGGCAGGTATCACACAGTATAATTTCTCCTCCCTGCTGGCACACCTCACAGTAGTCCTGGTGATCAGTCTCATAGCCATCCACAGCCACTGTGGAGTCCTCCTCACCTGCAGAGGGTGATGAGGAGTCACAGTAGTAAAAGCCACAGGTACAGACTTCCCACAGCCAGGGAGGGTATTCTCCCAACAGCCTGCATAGCCATCTATAGATCCACAATCCACAACTCCTCCTCTATATAAGTAAACTGGGCAGGGAGGAAGAGCTGGAACAGAAGCAAAACAAGTCCCTTTGTGCCTGCTTCCACCCATGTAATAAAACATACAGCTAAGGCCAGGAAAACTCAGCACTGTATCCGTTTCCCTAACAAAGAACTCCTGAAAGAACTTCCGAAAACCTTTTCTCCTTGTTCAAAATAATATCAGGTTTTTCCTTCACAATCAATTCTCCTCCATCCAGTATGTTCTTAAATATCCAAACTACATGCAGACATTCCTCTAATCTTTCTACACATTCAGCTGTGCTTCTATCTCTAACTGTTGGCAAGTATCTATACCTTTCTTTTTCTTCTTCCCAGCCTTGAGTTTTTTGCGACTGCGGCTACTACGGCTTGTAGATCCATCTGAAACAGAGTAGCTGTTGATGCTGGCATCATCAAAGTCTGACTCCACATCCAGATCATCATCTTCACTCTGAGGTAGGTAAGAGAAAAGCTTTGTTACTCAGACACACATGCTGGGGGGGCAGCAATCAGACACACAGACCAGCATTCCTGTCACATCACAACCTCCTCCTCAGAAGGTCAAGAAAGGAGCATCACTTACTGATGATCTTTTACGCTTGGAGCCAAATCCTCCCAGTTTGATTTTCAACGGTGCCACCTTCTTTGTTTTAGGTTTCTTGATATCAGGAATACGAGGACTGGCCTTTGGCTTCCGCCGGGCATTGGGTCCTGGGAACAGAGGCAACAGAGTCAGAAGGACTGCTGCCTTGACACCACCACTCACACTCTATCCTCCTGCCAGACTCTTAATCTCACCTTTGCCCTCCTTTGTCTTGGCTTTCCTGAGTGGCACATCTACGGGGGGCTGTGGCAGGACAGCATCCACGTTTGTCACCATACTCTCCACTACTGCAACAGCTGCAGCTGCAGCAGCTGCCACAGATGCACCTGAACTTCCCTTGAAGGGGTTGTTTGTGCTAAACTCCCTCCATTTGGCTCCCAGTACCATCATCATCTTCGACACTGCTATTTTAGGGTTCTTGGCTGCGATAAGTGGCCTGTGTACAGTTAAGGAAGGAAGGGTTACTGAACCACTCTAAAATCTAGATTATTCCTCCCCACTGCCACCCCCATCAGCACCTTTATCCCAAACTACATTCCCTTCTAATCTCTGGTATCAACAGCCAATGAATCTCCCCACTCTCATCCTTCACTCTATGTGATGGATGGAAATGTGCAGGGGCTTGGAAAAAAAGAAATGGAATTTAGCACAGCAGGGACAAAAGGGGACTGGGAAGACTTGCATCATCTCAATAACTGGAAACAAAAAAGCTGTGGATCTATTTTACTCTTGCTTCAGTTTTCACTCTAGGTACTACACTAGTGTGCCCTGAGGTTCCAAAATCAAGGCATCTAGTTTTTGCCTCATCTCTTTTTTTCGTTCCCAAGTCCTTTCACGTGTAGGCTTGCTCACCTGACAAACTGGCTGAAAGCTTTGTAGTTGGTGAGTGTGCGGTAATCCTCCTCTGTGAAGATGTGATCAATATCCTCCATGCCCCAATCTTCCAGGAGCTGAGCAGATGACTTTGGCTCCTATGAAAAGAGAATCATGGCAACTCTTGAGCAGAACCTCCACATATCTTCCACATTCCACAGATGGCCCAGAGAAATTTCCCACCCCCACATCCACTTATCACTACCATAGGACACAGCCGCAATAGCACATCAGTGGAAATGGGCAAGGTATTTGGATTCAATATAAATTCCATGTGTGTTTAAAACAGTAGACAGGGAAGAATGCAAGGTGGGAAGAAGGTCAAGTCAAGTAGGTCTAAGGGAGGAAGAAACTACTCAGTCTCAACTCCCTGTGCAATCACAAAGGGAAAGCACAATGATCCCCCAAATCGGATACATGGGAATGAGGAGCAAGCAGTCAGCATGGTAGCTTGTTACCTTTGAGTCATCATCTTCTTCCTCCTCTTCCTCCTCCTCCTTGCGCTTGGCTTTGTTTTTCTTTTCCTTCTTGGGTCCTAATTTCTTCTTTTTCTTCTTCCCAGGGGTATAATCACTGCCTTCGCTGTCAGAGCGCAGAACCTCCTCTTCTTCCTCCACAAACTCATTCCCCTCACCAGAGCTGTCCCCAAGCTGGGGAAAGAGGAAGGGAGGGATCAGGCACAAGAAAATACCCTGGATAAGCACTGAACACTGCCCTCTCCCCAAGCTCTAGAAGATTCATTCAAAAGATTGCTGCCGTCGGCCAACAACAACAGTAAGCATCCTCACCCTAAATATCCAGTTAGATGTATCTATCTATCTATCTCCATTTTAGAGTGTGACCTTAGGCATCCTTTTTCTTACCTCCTTCTTCTGACGTTTGCTGAGCTTGGGCACTTTGGGCTCCTTCAGTTTCTTGGGCTTCTTCTTCTTCTTGATTTTGGGAGTGTCAGCCTCTGACAGAAGCTCTTCTTCTGGCTCTTCTTCAGGTTCTGGATGCGAAGATGCAACATGTCTCATTCAACCCCCCTCTGTGTATCACAGCATAGCCTCCCTTCAGGCAGATCAACTTGTCTGCTTCTTGCTACATACTTAAAAAGAGGTGGTTACAACTCTTACTGCTCATAACAGATTCTCAAAAATCGTGTCCTAAGGTACCACTGAACTGGGCTTCCCCCCTCACAACACCACCTATTTCCACAATGTTCCTTCTCCAAGCAGAATTGCACTCAGAACTTGGGAACAAGAAGTTTGCCACAGCCCAACAAGAAGAGGAAAGAGCATAAAACAGATGTCCACATCTAAAGGGGGCAAAACAGTGAATTCATTTGAGAACCTGAGTAGGATACTGTTTCAGTCCATGGATCTCCAGAAAAGAAACCATCTAGCCTCTTCAGCAGTACAAAACATCCTACAGCTGCATGCAAAACACAGGCCACTAAGCCACTACTTTTCCTTCTCCATAGGAAAGTTATTACTCAGCAACTCTATTCTGATCCAGATTTGACAGAACCTTCCCCCAGCCCCAGCAGCTAGCAAGCTCATTGCCTGGCCAGAACATACGCCAGTTTCCCAGCACCACTGCACACTCCCACCTGTGTGCCCTGGCTCCCTGGCTGCCCTTGGCCCGAGGGGCAGGGGCAGCCAGACAGCCCTTCCTTCCCTTTGTGGCAGGCTGCGGGAGCAGCGCGGCCACCCGCCCTCCCCTGCCGCCCCGCCCACCGCACACAGCCAGAGTCACTCCTTCTCCCTCCAAGGGAAAATGGCCTCCTGACCACCGGAGCTGGGCAGGATGGAGGAAGCCACAGGTCAGAGGAGCTACTGCAGCTGGGGGTGAAACAGAAGAGGTAGAACCCTCAGAACCTGGGGTCCCATGCTTGGCCCCTGCCATATTTCCAACCAATGGATGTCTCTTCGCTCCCATGGTCCTGCAACACCAGGTCCTTCAAAGATCATGCATCTGCTCCCACAAGTTCTGATTTAGACCCTCTAATGACCCACCCTTTCCAAAGTACCACCTAAACCTCTTCACTTTGCAGGGATTTTACCAGTATTTTTTCCATCAAGATTTTCCTTACTGATAGCCAGAAAACTCTAGTCAAAGGTTAAGAAAAAAATGCGAAACAAACAAAAATCCAGAAGTCCACAACACCACATTCCCTTTTCCAGTTACATTTCTCTTATATGACACAACACCACTCGAGCATGGGTTAGTAGGAAAACCCACACTTGTCCTACAATTTAACACATCACTATATACATCACTCCTTTTCCACAAGGAAGTGAAGAACCCAGATGCATGTCCACAGAGCAGGTCATCAACAGCAGCAGCAACAAAAAAAACCAAACCAGAAGAATTCCCAGAGCTCTAACTCAAGCCTCAAGTTGATGATGAGGATGTAAATATGAGGGAAAAAGCAAGACACAAGGACTACCAGAAAAGCAAAGGTGAGCAAGCAGCACAGAACAAGAACCACAAGAAACCTCAATAATTGGGTGTGGTGATGAAGGAAAGTGGGTCACGCAACAGCCCAGGGCAGTTTACTCTGGTCATCAGCCGGTCTGAGTTCCCAGATGAAAGCAAGCCAGGCAACCTGCCCTTTCACATACTAACTACCCCCCCTTCCCCCTCCCCATTCAAGAAAATTGAAACTCGCAAGTATTCCGATACCCGGTCAGAATTGGATGCTCTACCTCCACCCTCTACACCTTCTCCAAGCACAGGCCCTGACCACCTGCAATGGCCTGGAACAAAGTCAGCTCCACCTGACACAAAGCCGCGAGCTTCGCACTGGAAAGTAACCCTGGGACTCCGATATCAAAAACATACACATGACTCGCAGCAAAAAAGAAAGAAAATTACATTTCACAACACATAATGCATTTCACATATTCAGCTTGAGACCAACATTATCCCCACTCCACATGCATGCCCTGCAGGCTCTGCATACCTGGATGCTGGGGGATAGCGTTGTTCAACAGGATCTCCATGTCATCATCATCACTGCCCCCTGAGCATGGTGATGGAGATCCAATGCCCGAAGCCATGTCCTCCACACTGGGGGAGGCCTGGGCTTATACAAGTTATCGTCTTCTTGCCAGTCTGGCCAGTATTTCCTTGAAAAGAAAAAGAGAAAGTTACAGCAAACCTGAACTCCGTTCTCCCAAGCAATAGTGCTACCAAGAGGATCCGTGAGAAAGCTTAGACAGCAACTTTACCGGCTTTGGAGCCTACGGATAATAGAAACACTGGCAGCAACTATCAGTTTAGAGTTGTGATAAAGCAGGCTTTGAAGACACCAGATATCAAACCGAGTCAGCCACTAATCTCTAGCGACGAAGCCAAAACAGCTGTCCTAAAGGAAAATTCTCCCGTCCTCTGCAGCCAGGTGCCCTCGGTTATTTCTGCCTTGGGCCGGGAGAAGGCAGTGGGGAAGGCAGGGCAGCCGAGCTTCCAAGGGAGCCCTGGGGCAGGCCGGGCGGCTGTCAGCGCGGTGCCCTGGCCAACAGCCCCAACCCGCCCCGGGCTGGCACTGCAGCGCCAGCCCTGC